>JAODUG010043330.1:12500-16706 GCA_027564795.1 Aphredoderus sayanus | reverse complement strand
GAGAGAGAGAGAGAGAGAGAGAGAGAGAGAGAGAGAGAGAGAGAGAGAGAGAGAGAGAGAGAGAGAGAGCTTAGTAACTTCTGTCAATGTTGGTTGGGTCAACGAATGGCTCAATATCTGCTGAACGGGAAACTGATCCCATTTTCACTTTACGGCCCTACATGTTAGCTTCATGAAGCTCTCACAAACTCCAGTTTGATTTTCAGTGTACAACCCCTCAGTTAAAAAGCATTTGTTGGTGAATCAACATCTAGAAAAGACAACAACATCGAAGTCTTCTCTTTGGAGAAGATGCATTTACTGTGCTACCGACTGCTTATGGGTAGAGTTTTATATGTTAGTGCTATTACTGAAGCGTGTAGCCAGTTGAAATCAACAGTACACTTGAAATTATTTGTTAATTGTATGATTAATATTGGTATAGTACATCATTTTTGAGCCTTTATGATGATCAGAAGGCTTCTGCTCACAACTCCATTTGTCTGTGGCTGTTCTTGACATTGTGTCTGGTTTCCCTCTCTCCTTTTAAATGTTTATAAAAAAGCTTAAAATATACTCTACCTTGATTCACCAAATTACAAGAAGGCATATAATGCATATTTTATTTGAATGTTCAAGTATTGGAGTGAATCTACACCCAATTCTGAAAGTGTTTTTCATATTTCCTTATCTATGTGCAAAATTTAAGATTTGTGTTACCATATACTCTTTACGTGAATATTTGCCTTACAAAGAAAGCAAGTGTCATCAAGAGACATTTGTCTGTCAATGAATACCATACACTGTATGTGTACATCATTTCACCTGCTTCCCATTTTACACATTCTGATTGGTTGTGATGAAGGTATATGGTAGTCCAATCACATAAGAGAGTTGGATTTAAATGTTAATAGCACTGCCTTTATGACAAACTTATGAACATCCAGGCTGACACAGTACTTGTGACAAAATCAAACTGGAGATTGCAAGATCAGGATGGGATCACTAGGATACAGTATATGTCAATAGCGAGACCAAAAAAGTGTGTAGGCTATTATCCATCAGCTTATGCTGATACTTAAACTGTAACTAAAATAAGATAAGCCAACAATACTAATAGCATAACACATTAGGTTCCGGGTTGAACGGTAAGGACTAGACGACTAGACTATTTTTTTTTCAAAGTGTAATTTGTTATTTTCCGACCCACTGCATGTTTTTGTGAATATCCACACATACAGTACATAGTAAGGGTCTATGTACTGTAAATACCTTCTCACTGGCTTGCTGAATGACAGTCAGTGCACTTTTCTAGAGTTGTCAAGAAGATCCTGTCCCATCATGAGACTCTCCTTCATCACTCTTGTCTCTTGGCTATATTCAGTTGTCTTTTCTCCACTGGTGGTGGACCTTCCCTATCCTTATAGGAGGCAGAGCAGGGTAACAGGAAGGAGTAACAGTGACTGCCAGTGAGGCAGCTCCTGCATGCTTCTTTCTGGCCTCCCACAACCTCAGGACTGGGATAGGGATTAGCTGACAAGCTGAAACACAGCCAGACAGAAAGGTCGAATGAGGAATATGGAAGTATAAGGTATTGATCTGCCTAACGTACAGCAACATGTTCACATTCCTGTCTTAAAGGCTGACAGAAATCTATGTAGATGTTGACCGAGACATAATCATGAGGGTCATTAATTAGCCTACAAACTGTCCATTTTGGAGTTTGTAGGCTAATTATATTTCAAGATATGATTGTGTGTGAATGCTGAGTTGAAGCTAAACATTCAAAGGAAATTTGAACAACAGATTTCCACATTGAGTAGAAATCTGTCAGTTACAAAGTTCGAAATGCCACATGGGTTAAGAGCACTGAATGTGAATCGGTGGCTTGGTTGGTTGAAGACAGCTTAACTTTCTGGTAAGATCTGATAGATAGGGTGGATGAGGCACACTGTCCATAGTCAGTGAACCACTCCAAATGTCAGGTGGCTTGTTCATTTCCCACCACAAATCCCAGGGCGGGTGTTCAGGAACTTAAGAATTTGTGGGTATCAACAATGAATTAAATCCGCGCCAGGAGGATATGCATTCAGAGAGAGGAATTCAAAAACAGGAAAATGACCAGTGATAGAAACAATCCGTGGAACCCACCCTCGGCTGTTGTTGTTCTTGGCACGACCTTGCGTTCCACTGCTATTATTTACTCTGTCTGATGTTGGTGTGAAGATGCAGTACCTTGCAACAATAACTGTGGTTGGTTCAACAGCCCTCCAGTGTGCAAAGCCCTCCAAGTGCAAAGCTCATCTTCATATAGTTTTTTAGCTGAGTGGTAGACAGATGCTTTGATATGTCTGGGCCAAGAAGTCCTGACCCTGCTGCTCGTGCCTTGTGTGCATACCGTGCCCTAAACTAAATCCTTGAGGCAGATTTGATGGATAACATCTCAAAAGTCTGTCTCGGACCTACAGTATTCAGCATTCGTTCCGAAAAATGCATCAGCGGCGGTGGTGACTATGACAACGAAAAGCCCGCAATCACACTGTGGTGTCTTTGCACGCTTCCCATCCCTTGTTATTTGAGGAGGACTTGAGGGGGAAGGAAGTAGGGTGTGTACACACTGGAGGGCAGGTTGAGACCGGCCCTTCAGACCTAACCACAGACAGCCTTTCAAACAGTACTGTACGTCTAAAACCATTTCCTTTCTCTACAAGGCTACAGTGTGGTTTTTAATAGAGCAAGTTGCCGACTGTCTGCATAGCTGCAGTTAGATGCCTCTCTATCCGCTTGTCTGCCTGTCTGATCTGGCTGGTGGTTTGGACTTGGCTGGGTGACTGGCTGGCAGGCTGGTAGATTCACTGCACGACAGGCTTGGCCTTATCTGGGCGGACAATTGGCTGCTTACGTGACTGGTTGGCTGACTCTCTCGTTGGACCATCGTCCGGCTGCCTTTCTGGCCACGTTTGTGGCCACGTGGTCCTGAAGGCTGGGAGAGGGATGGTGGCTCTGACAGGCAGCGAGGTGCGTTACAACACTGGTGGAGATTAGAACAAGTGAACCAGCTAAAAGGAGGTTTCCCCGTGTTCAGTCTGACACTCAACACGACAGTGGGTGGGGTGTATCTAGGGGTGTTTTCAGTCTCTCTATCAGTCTTCCCCCGCCTCTGTCTCTCATCTTTAGATGTATTTCTTTGCTGGAAAGTCCTCTTGTGGCCCTGTCGTGCTAACTTGATGAGCACCAACTCTAGGAGGTAGCTCTGTAAAGGTGAGTGTATGCCTGCCAGCTAAAGGGGAGGAGAAGAGAGGCTATCAATTACAGTCTAACAGCGCTCCTGCATAGGTGCATGGTACAAGGAAGTACCTAAGATGCTTTATGTAGTTTTGCACACTAGTGCACCTGTGTGTGTGTGTGTGTTGGAGGGTGGTAGGCAGTAGGTCACTGATGTACATCTGGTACAAGGGATGCCTCCATTGTTACACACTCATGAAGGCACACATTCACATATAGTATAACACACACACACAGACACACACACACACACACACACACACACATACACACACACACACACACACACACACACACACACATTTGGCCCATCTGTGTTTATGGTGGTGAACAGCCATTGCTGCCCAAGGAAAATACCTGTGGTAAGATGACCTAATGGGGAAGTACAGCTTTACTGTCTAGACCAAGATACTATGCAGTATGAAGGATACTGTACTTTGCATACTGCATTCAGCTTTAGTGGTTATAAAATGAAACATTTCTATAAGAAGGTCCTAAATCTTTCATGATCAACACTTAACAGTTAACTTATGTGGTATGGGATTCATAAATCAACCACAAGTGGGCAGATATTTGTCCTGGTTATTTCTTTAAGGAAACATGTTTGTAGTTATTACAGTTATTATGCTTTCTGATTTATAAGCTTTGCACAGTGTTTATATAGGAGAGATGCATGCAGTTCAGGCCCTGCTAATATGAACAAAGGGGAAATGATTTGTCTTGAGGTTTAGGGATTTGGATTAAAACCAACCTTAATAAAAAACGTTAATTTATCACTTTTTATCATTTCCGTCCATAAAGTCCTTTCGATTTCCACTCACAGTGCGATGGTCCTGCTCCCTCAGAACATCCCTTCATTATTCTTGTTATCCACCATGCTGCGGCCTTTGTTGTTAAGGAGAGTTTGTCGTCCCTCTTGCGGTGTAGCTGTGAGCCCAACTG
>JAODUG010043330.1:0-7500 GCA_027564795.1 Aphredoderus sayanus | reverse complement strand
GCCCTCACTACCATAGAGGAGTTTATTTATATGCCTGCACATGGGCGTCAATGTAATTTAAATGTGCATGTAAAGAAGCATTGCTGTTTCCCTTTCAATAGGCCTTGCCCTTGGTCCTTTATCTCACATGCACACACATGCACACGCACACACATGCACACACACAAGCACACACACTATAAAGACAGACAGAAATTAATTATAGCCTTATAAATTATGTGGACAGCTGTACTATATGTGTGTGTGTGTGTGTCAAACTGACTGACCAGGTGGTTCTGGGTTAAATGTGATAATGTTACTCAAGAAATATATAAGACCCTTGCTGATAATAGATCAAGTAAAATAGGGTTAAATTCCACTGAAGTAGGCATTTTATCTGCTTACTGTATTCCGCTGTCTGCAGTCATTATGACAGCAGCCAGCTTATGATAAATGGTGTTTAGTATGACATATTCAGCTACTTACAAAATGTATTAACTGTAAGTTACTTTGGTTAAAAGTATCTGCTAAATTCTGCGAATGTACATTTATAATTATGTGCATGTCATATTATAATATGTTGGTTATATGCCATTAATTAGCATTGTTGACAAGGGTGACTGTTGCCACATGTTCTGTGCAATTATCATGTGTGATTAGATCTGTGTGTGTGTGTGACAGTTGTTAGTTTCAGGACCTAATGGAACTTCAGCTATTTCACTTCAGTTCTCTCACTGTTACACCTGGTTTGATCAATGATTGATAGAACAATAATGACATACATTTGCCATATTGCTCAGATTAACTCTAGGATTGAAGATCGACTCATAAACTAACTAACTGCAAGGTCAAGATATGGGACACGTGAGGAAATATCAGAGTGTGTGAGTTTCGCTGTCATCACAGCAAACTAGGTTGACTATATACTGTAGAACCATTGCACAACTGCACAACAAGTTCTTTCAAACCATGGTGATCACTAACATGGCATCTGTTGAAGTAAGGGCACACTGTAGCTATAATAACACAAATGATTCACTCAGTATAAAACAGAGGTATATTTATTCATCCCCATGAAGCAACTGTAGTACAGTCCTGTTGAAAAGTATCATAGCTGTACAGAAGCATAGTGTATTCAGCCATAATATGGTATGTCAGGCTACAGTAGTGTGGTGGGCGTGTGTACGAATGACAAAGAGAGTGTGATGCACAGCAGTGTCAGTTTATAGCCTTTGGCTCAACTCAGTCTCTCACGATGAACTGACCTGTTTTCTTTTTTTGTCACCGATTCTATTGTTGATGCCCTGTTACTGCAAAACCATGTAAAGCTCCACCCCTTTCACACTGAGAAGGCACAGTATAGCTCAAATGCTTACTATAAATCTGTACGGTTAAAATGGTATACTAGCTGGTTAGTATAACGGGCTCCTATTCGGCTAATGTTGGCACACAAAGCAGGGTGCCTAAATTTAGAGGGTTGAGTGACAGAACGTTTTAGTAATGCCTTGCAACAACGCCACACTTACACACTCTCACAGCTGGGGAATACTTGTTAGAGCCACAGCCTACAGGCCTCTACTGTGAGTTATTTCACAGTGACTGCGGTTGTAAACAAAGGTTACAGTAGAAAGGGCACGATATTCTCTCATCCCTTGGGGCATTGAAAAGTTTTTTTTTTCTTTGTTTAAACAAGTAGGCAGTAACTCGCTTGTTTAAAGTGCTATCTCCATGGAGAGAGTGGTAGCAATATCCTGTAACTATTATCTTCAGTGACAGTATGGTTTTCTGGTAAACCATAGTAATGTTTCTTGTTTATTAACCTGTTACATAATCCCTTAGTTTGAAAGGACCTATTGTATAAAGTTGTGTCATGCCATGTGCTCTTTAGCTGCAATCAATCAATCAATCTTTATTTATGCACTCAGAGATCAATATTGTACTATTTGCCATGCTCTCACTATGGTGTGCATGACACCGTTTTTGCAAGGCTGATCTGAAACATGTCATGCCCACAACAACCAGTATAGTACGCTATACTTCCCCATACATATTGTATGCAGTTATTTTCATCTCAGTACAGTAGATTGCTAATTGCCAAAGATGAACCGAAAATGTCCCTTTTATAGTTTTTGGGAGTGAGGCAGATCGAAGAAACCCATGCCAACCTCCAAACACTTTTTCTGCTACAAAAGGGAAGTAAAATGCCTCGAACTAGCCTGCGATATGGGGTAAACAAAGTGCCGTTGCCACGCTGATGTCAATATATAAATAGCAGCGGGTGTTTGTTCTGAACACTGCCGGGCACATGGAAATGGAGGGAGCAGGGAAATAGGGAGAGAGAAAGATGGAGACACAAGAGGATCAGAGGCAGCAGAGAGGGATAAACAACATGTACAAAATGGATGAGACGAACACATACAGTACATGCACATGTTAGCAAACATACAGAAACAGGCTCGGCAACATGCAAAATTGCATTTGAAGCAGCTTATAGGGAGAAATGGCTGCTGGCTCTGTGCAGCGTTTGTAAACGTTGGCCTCCACCTTTTCTCTAACAGTCTGTCAAGTAACAACAGTCTCCAGTAGCAATGAAGATGTAGCCACGCTCAACACTTTGCCACACACTTTACAGATCTATTATCATCACCAACAAATACACGCTTGGTGTTTTCCTTTTATGTAATAGCTGTAAAAACATGAAAGCTTCCAGTTTATTGCGCTTGGGCGACAGCTATGGTAAATAAGTGATCTGAATGAAACCGCCTGTTTGTGGCGCAGACACACTGTTTACTACATGTAGCACTAGGTGCTACATGTAGAACCACTGCTGAGTAACTGCTTAGAGTCTATACCTTGACATGGATAGGCTTTTATGAATGGCCAGTATGCTGTATGTTTAAAGCCACATAAATTGCTTATAATTATTGTTTCTGTACAGAACGTCAATAATGTGGTATCATGTAATGATGGTTCATATAATGGTTCAGTATGGTTCATATAATAATAATTATATTTATTATATATAAACCAACCTATTTAGTATCCATTCAAAGCAAATTGTTTTCATAGGGTGATACTTAAGCTTAGACAAATAAGCATGCAGTTAAACCGAAGATTAAAGACAAAAATTTGGTATTGAAAATATTTTCTCCTTACAGGGAATGGTGACAGCACCTGTGGACAGACAGACACAGAAGGCTTCCAGGATACTCCCCTCCTATTCGTGGAGAGAGCCAGGTCATGCACCAGGTACTACTGCCCTGATTGGTTGCTGGGCTTCAACTGAACAGCAGGCTTCACCCAGTCAACGCATTTAGGCCCGCCTCTAACACTCAGGTAGGCTAATGACCCCACAGGTAGACTGTTTAATGTGACGGTGTAGGTTGTCAATCACCCGCGACCTCTCTGTCTGGCTGCATCAGTTCTCACACTTTCTCTCTCTATTTTCACTCTTGTGTGTGTGTTGAGCCTTTATCTCTGCCTGGCCAGCTGTGTGTTGAAGCTCTGCTCTCTCCTTCGAGCGAGCGAGGGATGAATAGAGAGGCTTACCGCAGATACTGGCAGATCCCGCCATTTGTCCCACTGAACTCCTCTCTGTCCTCTCCCCTCTCTCCTCTGCATCCGACCCCCACCGGCCTCTTACTGGTTCTCCTCTTCTCTATAAACTGTGACCAATTCAGATACTGCAGTGAGTGAATGTGCCCCTCCGCGACGTGCCAGGCCTTGCGTCTCGGATAGAGGGCTATTTTGGTGGAAGTTATATTTTGAGAGGGAGAGAGAGAGAGAGAAAGGAAGGGGATTACAGACAGACATTCGCACTATTTGACTTTTTGTCTACTTTGATTAAAGCCGCTGAAGGCTTTAGGATAGAATTTACAAGACACAGAAATGACTGCTAATAGTTTTAACTTCATTTCTTTATGAAAGGCTTTCATGATCAATGTGGAAGCATAATCTCCACAATGACTGGTTTCACCGGTAACAGCACATGGGAAGTGTTTCTGACGCACAGTAAAATAACTAAAGTGTACAGCATCCTATTTTACTGGGCTTGCTTTGTACTCATTTTAAAGATACATATTCTGTAGCACTTAAACTAAGGTGCACATAACCTTGTTTTCATGCCCCCTTTCTCTCTTCCTTTTAACATCCTCCTTCATTCTTTACCCATCAGTCCTCCTGAATGGAAATTCCACCCCCTCTCTCCCTCTCTCCCTCTCTCTCTCTCTCTCTTTCTCTCTCTCTCTCCCTCTCTCTCTAATGTTTTCACTGTTGACAGTGTGTTATTCAGTGAGTAGACAGAGGGCTGACAGTCTGTGGGCGTCAACAATAGTGCTTGGCTGAACGACACATGTCAGAAAGTGACAGTTAACGGAAGGCTGCACACCGACTGTCAGTCAGGAATGTGGAAGATGTATCCATTTTATCCATCTTTATGTTGTTAATGGTAGGTCTGAATCCCAGTACTAAAATATTAAACAGATAACCTTTTCATGTACTGTACTATATGTAGTTCTCCAAAGTTGTAGCCATACAGTACAAAGAATGCAAGAGATTTAGAAAGAGAAATAGCCTTAATGCCTAGTGCATCGACTTCGCTAGCATCTGGTGCCAATTAATAGGTTGAAATAGTCAGTATTTGTTCAGTAAATATGATGAATATTCCAGCATCAGTACGCTAAGATAGAGAAAGAACCAGATGACCATTAATACGTTGCCTTTTGCCTAACATGGACTCAATGGAAGCAATGGCAGGATCGGCAGGAAGTAAACATGCCAATTAGTAGTTCATTTGTATTTTCTACTGCATACTATGAATAGTAGACAATGTGAATGTGTGTATGTACACATAACAGGGCCATCAGTGACATTTGACTGAATTACCATGCATATGAAACCAAACTCATTCACATAATATACTGAAACCCTCTCAAACACACAGTACAGTGTAAAGCTTTAGCCTTGCAGTTTGTGTGAGAGTGTTTTTAATTTAATTGTGTATATATGTGTGAGGTTTTCACTATAGTATTGTACAGTATGTGAATGTGTATATGGGCACATTTTTCTATGTGTGAAAGCTTTTCAGTAGTCTATGTTTTTATGAAAGCTTTTCAGTTGTGTATGTGAGCATATCATTTTTCAGTTGTTTGTGTGAGGGTGTTCCAGGTGTGTACAGTATGTAAACCCTTTTCACTGGTATTCAGTGCACTGTATGTACAGTATGTATACAGTACACACACACACACACACACACACACACACACACACACACAGCTTACACCTAACCATAACCTTAAACATGGAGACCTCAATGGTAGAGGATACATTGGCTAATTCGAGAGTGCAGATCAATCTCCACCTACAGTTTAAAATATATTTAGAGATAATACTCTGGCTAAATGTATATGTGTGTGTGTGTGTACTATAGTAGTTGATATCATAACCTGTGTATATGACGGCTCCTCATACATTGCTGTGTGTCTTGTGTCTTGTCTTGGTAATATCAAAAGATATCCATTCAGGGCGATGTTTGCATAGACTTCAGTGGCTTAACCCTGAAAGCAACTATACATGTTGAGTGTAGAGGCTCTAAAAGGGAGGGCAAATAAATAGGTAGTCCCTGCTCACACACACAGTCCCGGCTGTGTGTGTGTGTGTGTGTGTGCGTGCGTGTGTGTGTGGATTTCCCTGTATCTGTTTTCCTGTTATAGCAGTGCTCTGCTTTTATTTGATCTGGGCCCCCGCTCTTTATAATAGGATTAAATTGGGTTTGGAGAGCAATGGAAAGACACAGACACACGCACGCACACGCACAGCCATACACACACACTGGGGAATGCCAAATGCTGTAACAGAAGCCCCAGAGCAATGGAGGAGAGAGTGAAGAGATGTGAGGGGACGAGGGAAGGGTAGAAGAAGGAGGGATTCTAACAACTACTGTAGTTTAAATGATGGGGATGGAGAGAATACATACAGTAGGAGATGGGGAGGGGTCATGGCTGTGATCCATAGTTGTGGGGGAAGCCCCAATGTAATAAATATATACTTTATCACTTGTTTTTTTCATTTTCTTCTCTCTCCTTCTCTCTCCATTCCATTAATATGCTTCATGCTTTTCCCCAGAATGTCCCAGAAGTTCGCTCTGTGTGTCTCTTTGTTCCTTTTAGTACACACACACACACACACACACACACACACACACACACACACACACACACACACGGAGCAGTCTCTGCATACTAATCAATTAGTTAATTACTTCGCCTGGTGCCGAAGAGTTCATTCACACTGTGGTTGAATTATAAACCCAGCAGCATGAAGAGGAGTTGTGAGGAGGGGGAAGGAGATTGGAAATGAGAGCAGAAGGATGCTGTGTTCAAAACAGCTGGGATGTTCCAGACCTCCAGAGAATGCTTTGAAGAAAACCACTCAAACAAACATAACTATTACTTCATGAGGACAATTAAGTAGTCTATTTCTGATCAGTTTACTGTTACTATTGGTACTATTACAAGTATTTAGATACAGGTTAGGCCTCTTGCTCAAGGATGCTTACAGGTAGGTCAACTCCAGGGCAGTAACCTATGACCCTCTGTCTGGGAGACCAGACCACTAGATTGTGGATGGCAAAGCACAGAGCCAAAACAGCATTTCCTCAGTGTTTTTGTAAAAGCAACAGCATGCAGAGACAACTGGATTTTTTTTAGCAGAAAAAACACCCACTGGTGTCAACAAGCTAATAACTTGTTGTAATAAGCGCAGAATATCAGCTTCCATTCCGCAGCCGTTCAGGGACTGATTTTAGACCAACCGCAAGTTTCTGTTTATTCATTCTGTAGCAGCGAGAAGGGAAGAATGGATAGGGAACTAGATTATGTGACTGTTCCATTTGGCCTGTCTGTAATAACTATCTATACCCCAGAGTCAAGTTAAGCTGAATGATCCTTCAGAATGCAATGGATGCTCCATGTGTTGTATAACGCAGACTTGTCTCGCAATAGGAAGGTTATTAAAGTGAGCGCTAATAATTGCACAGTACAAGAGTTTCTCCAGTCTTCCCTGTAGGAACGAATCAAGCTGTGTATTGGCTATATCTGTATACCATTTATTTGTGTGTGAGCTCTATAGATACTGTAGATCTATAGATAATACAGTAGTATGTTGGCACATCCAGAGAAAAGCGTTATTGATTTGTGGTTAGTGGTTAGCTGTCGACACAGAAAGCATGTTGCACTGGGCCATCGCTAATGAGCAGACACACATGAATTGGCAGGGCAGAAATGCTGCGCGCATCTGTGTGTGTGTGTGTGTGTGTGTGTGTGCGCTGAATAAATATAGATATGTCCGTACATCTCTGGAGGCAAGTGTACAGAATATAAGGATGTATGTAACTTGGTTTGTTGGTATATATGTGTGCGTACCCATCATTCACATTGACTTCCAGCAGTGGGCATCATTGTTACCTAACTTTCTGTTAGCTTTATACTCCCAGGCCGTAATCATAATATATATTGGGAGAGG
>JAODUG010043319.1:0-16708 GCA_027564795.1 Aphredoderus sayanus | reverse complement strand
CTCTCTCTCTCTCTCTCTCTCTCTCTCTCTCTCTCTCTCTCTCTCTCTCTCTCTCTCTCTCTCTCTCGCTCTCTCTCGCTCTCTCTCTCTCTCAGGAGGTGTTGGTTGTGTGGTTTTATAGGCCTGGTGTTTGGTGTCATATGAGCCATTTGCGTCTTTTCTTTTCCAGGTCATGTAAAACAGGCCTAAATGCCCAATAACTTTCTTCTTCTGGCTGCATGGTAAGGGTTAGTACCAGACTCCTGCTTGCACACACACACACAGACACACACACACATACACACACACAACCACTTAAACAGATTAGTAAGTTGGGACACAATCAAAATAAAAGCCGAAAGAAACACAGCTTATTTACAGTAAAAAGTTGTTTTTGTGACAAAACGCATATAAACATAGAAATGGTGAGCCACTGTGTGTGTATGTGCATGTTTGTGTGTGTGTTTGCGTGTGTGTATGTGCATGCATGGCATAGTCATTTGCGTCCAACAAAGTAGTCTAAAGAAATGATAGCATAGTAAAAGTCAGGCGCCAGGATGAAGAGATGAAAATGTGTGTGTGTGTGTGTGTGTGTGTGTGTGTGTGTGTGTATGTGTGTGTGTGTGTGGGTCTAGGGTGTTTGTGTGCATGCATACAGAGGGTATGCATATGCAGGTGTCTACACAGATGCATTTGTATAAATGTGTATTTCTGTATGTGCACGTGTGGAGAGTTATAAATAGTTAGATCATCTGGAGTACATTAGAAGTGCAGAGTCTAAGTGAACAGGTCCGCTACCTGCAGCTACAGAAACCTCAGTATAGACTCTGCCAAGAGGCGATGGACACATTCACATGCATGTGCACGCACACACAAACACACACACACACACACACACACACACACACACACACACACACACACACACATACACACACACACTACAGAAACTGAACAGAGGAAAATGATCATATTCAGGAGGCTAAAAGAAATTTGTATAGCAAAAATAAAATCATGGATTTAAAAAGAAAAATCAGGCTACGGAAAATAAAGTAAATCAGCAAGTCATAATAACAAAACATGGTGGTTCTCTTGCCTGCGTTCCCTTGCATTCAGATGAACATTGGTTATTAGGGAAGGCACCACAGGGATATTGACTCAGCTATTAAATGGAAGGCATCAATCTAATGGGAGGGGAAGCATAATGTCTGAACAAGGTTGTTAGTTTAGAACCTACCATGAGCCACTTCCTCAAGCCACACACATTCACCGCACCTGCAAGCAATATTGCACTAGTGTGCACATACACAAATATGGGGAATCATGTGTTTTGTTAAGGGTGAATCAGTGGCTTCACAGAAACAGTGGCTTTACATTTGTTTGCACCATTTCTTCCCCTAAAACAAGTGGTACCTTTTTTTGCAAATCAGCTAATACTAGCAACCACTATTATAAAAACATAAAACTACAAAAAAAGTATAATAAAAACCAGGAAGCATCAAAGAATGTGTTATATTTGTATTAAATTTAATAAAAAAATTATAGGCAGGATTTTCTCAAAACTGAATCCTTCCCCTTTAAAAAAAACATATTAAGAAACACCTTATTAAAACATAAATAAATGAAGATGCTTAGAGGTCGTGGCACATGTTTAGCACAATGTTTATACTGCTAACCCATCTAGAGCCACACTACACTTTCAACAGGAAAATTTAGAGACGAACGTTTTAACCCTGAAACAAAATCCCAGTGGGACAATTCTTCAGCATCTACTAACACTTACCATTCTCCCAGGCAAGACATTATAGACGTGTTTGTGGACTTTGTGTCAAACCCTCCTTTCTCTGCTCAACCACCACCACCCCTAAATCTGGAGTTTGAACAGGAAGTACTCCCTCCCCCATCACACACACACATGCACACACACACACACACACACACACACACACACACGCACACACACATATAGGGTGTGTGCACACAAATCTCACACACAAACATGCATGTATGTGAAAATATAACACTCAAATGGATGTGAATAGAAATCAATGTGAACACACAAATTGTAAGTAACACATTCATGCACGTTCACGAAAAACAACATAGTGCTCAGACAGGCACATAAACACACAGACTCACCTATACACAAACACAGAGACTGAAACCTGAGCCACAGGAAGTGGCTCTGCACAGCATCATGTCAGGGCAGACAAATTATTCACCATTTGAAAAACGCACCTCTGTCTATTTTCTCCCTTTCTTCCCTTTATATTTTCTCCAAATCTATTTCCCTCCATCTATTGTTTTTATTCAACGGCCCCAGGAGGGAACTATTCAAGGAAATAAAAAGCTCTGATACCTGCGCTATCTCAAAACAAGCAGCGTTCAAATTCAAAATGAGCTTGTGCTGAGCTTGCACAGGCCCAAAAATTCCGGGAAACCTTCCCCCATCAATGTTCCCTGAAGACTTGTGGTATTCCTGCCCACAATATCCCCAAACCACTTTTGTGGAATTTCCTAAAAGCAGGTTTATTTGAACTTGTTTAAAGGTGAAATTTATATATTTCTTATCTCTTTGTATGGATATATTGCCTTACTGTGCAAACTCAACTCTTGAAAGACAAAAAGGTGTAGAGTTAAAAGATTGTAGACTTAGAAAACTCAGCTTAGTACACAATACAAACATGTACAGGTACAGCTTCCTTCTACTATCTGCTTCACCAACTTCAGGTGAAGAGTAAAATTATTAACAATTTATTACACGTCACAATTAAGAACTATGGAGGGTTTTGTGAAGTCACAGGCATAAGGATTTTATATTCAGGCTATAGTAAGAACATTTACATTTCTGTTTATAAACACAGAAGAGAAACACAAAGCCTTGGTTACAGTGCGTATTTGTATTAGTAGCTTTGGACCTGCATAAAAGGTGAACATACAATACTACAGTGCACAGATGTAAATTATTGTGATAGCCACCCTTTTCCTGCCAGGCTGCTGATGTGCGTCTGTGTTTAGGTCAAGGTGGAAAGGGTTATGCTAAATGGGGAGTGGCAAAATCCTGACTGTTTGGCCAGCCACACTACCTCTAGGCACACACACACACACACACACAAACGATTGATTCTGAACCAAACATTTTGCCTCATTATAACTCTAATTGCCTCAGGCTCGATGGCCCAATAGCTTGCCCCAGTGACCCTTGTTACCGTAGTGATTAGATACTGGGAACCCTCATCTGCAAACATTTAGCCAGTGTCACCCTTAATCTTCTCGTGTCACCACCCTGCCACCGCAGGCTGCATGGCAAGACACACACACACACACACGCACACACACACACACACACACACACACACACACACACACACACACACACACACACACACACACACACACACACACTGATCCGCTACACTGTAAAGACAGCTGTGTTATAATAATAACAACCCAAACTTATTTTCTTTTGAATGGCATTGAATGCTATTTTGATGTGAAATTTTAGTTTTCATCTTTGTTGAATTATCATTGGCTGTAGCATTTACCTCATGACCTCTGACCCCTGACACAGCAGTCTTCCTCCAGGTCGTGTGGTGGTCACCATGCCTTAGGCCTCTGACTGGCATGTTATAAGGACAGACTTCCAGATTCAGTGGCTGCAGGAACTAATTTAAGGGACAAGAAATTGATTAATTGAAATTGTATGTTAACTATTATGTTATGACAGTAGTTATGACATTTGACACGTGACTGTGACTCAAATTAGGCAAGGTAGCCTAATATTAACAGATAACAGATAAAATATATACATTTATAAAAAATCACATCTAAAAAAAAAACAACACATATAATCTTGAGTTAATAAAAATACAATGCACTTTACACATTTAAAAAATTTATTCCAAAATGTATAAAGTTTATTTGAAAAGAGTTGGAAGCATTGCGTGACCTCCAAAACCCCTCACCCCCATTACTTGCTTACCCATTGCGAGCAAACACCTATATATACTGTAATTATACTTGACAGACACTGTAAACGTGTCATTGTCCAAGTAGTCTGCCTCCCAATTCAAGTCCCAATGAAATTAAACGAAAAGAAGAGAGAAGACCAATATTAAACAGAGACCGGGCATTATAACTACAATATACAAATTGGTTGAAAAGTGAATACTCAACTTCTTCACCATGTAAAATGTGATTAATACATACTGTTTTATCCACAGGGTGTGGGTGTATGCAATAAATTGAAGACTAAACGTCATGTGTTATTTTAAATAGTGAAGTCCTCTGCTCCTGATATTTTTATTGTAGCCTGTGTTGCTTTTCCCACAAGGAGAATGGAATTTTGGATATGTGTGAGTGTGGGATGGGTATGCTAAGTGTGATTTATTTAAGATTCCCCACAAATATTCAGTTTTAAACCCACCCAGTGGATTGATTAGAGTTACTATCGAATGCAGTGGGAGAGGCCTGGTGGGATAGCAGTGACCTCTAGTGGATATTTACAATTTTGACTGCTGAAAATGACATTTTATGACAATTGAGTACATAACATAGAAAAAAAAACAAGGGTCTGAAAAGTCAGGTACAGCTGTAAGTCTTAGAGTTGTTGAGAAATACACTGAATATCTCCAGAATAAGGCATTTTTTCTATTTGACTGCATTGGTGGGAAATATAAAGATAATTAATATTACTATAATTATTCACATTAGCAGTATTTCAATATATCAGAATGCATTACAGTATTACTGCTAAACTGCAAAATATTTAAAGGAAAAAAGCTTTTCACATTATTGCCATTCTCCCTCATAAAAGTGCAAAGTCTAAGTGCAAAGTGTACTAGATATGATGATATGCTTTTGCTTGTATGTGTTAAAGTAGATGAGCAAATAACATTATAGACCGACTTGTTTGCATGTGTTCTCTATTTGAAGAAAGTTTTCCTCTTTTTAGCTTTTTAGATTATCTTCTTCATAACAAACAAACACACACACACACACACACACACACACACACACACACACACACACACACACACATATATATATACAGTAGAGGAAATATGAACATATGAGAAGGAACAGGAGATCTCTTATTTGTGCACCTGGATATTGATAGCATGGACTGCAAGCTGAATGTGGCCCGGTTTTCTGGAGCACCTGGAGGCACCTGGGACAATATTGTTCTTCATCCTTGCTTACTGTGTGGCCTGGCAGGAGCTTTGCCTACATGGAGAGAGGTATGCTACCCTGACTCAAAGCAGCACCACACACTAATTACTTTGTTCTATTAAAGCCCTACACATCACTTTCTACCACGCCTTCTTTCTGCCAGCTTTTACGCTCTACTGTACGTATACTGTGTAGGTTGTAGGGTAACAAATAGCTTATGTTATTTTTGTTGTTGGGACGGATGGTTTGTGTTTTGCTGTATTTACTGTAGGTGACATCCTGCATGCCTATTTCTTTGTGACTGTCAATCAATGACGGATGTGTATTGCGTCATCGTTTTTTATCCAATCCTAGGCCGGCGTTGAAAAGGGGGGCGGGGCCAAATGTAAACCTCGCAACATGGCGACTCTCCGAAAAGAGTACGGAGACTGGAGGTGTAACCGTTTTTAAACTAGAAAATAGCCATATAATCTTAGGTTACAATGTGGTGGGGTTAACCAAAGCCAGCGCACACACAGCATTGTAAACGATGCTTGCAGAGGTAAGTCTTAGCCTTTGAAGTAGACGGGTGTGCTCTAATTTGTTTTCCTACATGTTAGGTACTGACAGCTAGCTACCTAGCTAGCTGTCAGCTACTAGTGCCTAGCATTAACCCCACAGGTAAACATTAGACAGGCAAGCAGGGCGGGCAAGGCTGGCAGTACACAGCTTTTCTGTTTCCATTAAAGCATCTGCTTGTGGCAGTCAGCCCAGGATTACACGGCTAATACGATGATCTTAACATATCCTCACTGTCAACCTACGTGCTTCTGTTAGCAAGACAGAATATATTTCTATAATATGAGAGTAAGTAGTATAATATGGATTATGAGTAACGTTACAAAGAGAAGAGTCTCCCTATCACACCGCATTCAGGTGAGATGTCTGGTTACTTAGCCAGACACATCTAACATTACATTTGGTGGAAAGCTATTTCTGACTGGTAATTTGCTCAGGTGTCAGCTAACTTTGCTTATCGTCTGACTGCCATATAGTAGCAGCTGCCTTTGACGACACAGGTTTCATTTATCAGCGCATACTTTATCAAGCTTTTAGTATTATGTTGGTTAACACAAAAATGGCATTGTTTTCGCGTTACTGTTACTAATGCTAGAAAATCCACAGGTTGATTCCTTTGTGAATTGCTTACCATAAGCGTCAGCACTACATTTGTCATAACAAATGGCTTTAGAATGCCTGTCTTGAATATGAATTATATTTGATGTACATTGTACCTATTGTGAAAGGAAAAACTATTATTTTCCTTTTTGTCTTTTGTATTAGGTAAAATAAATTTTAGATTTTATGCCGTGACGTTTTGTGTTAACCGTGAATGGCAGATCTTTCTATGTGGCACATGTGATGACAAACCTCTCAAGAGAGCCTATATTTAGACTACAGCACACATTTGTTTTCTGAAGATAGCCAGTGGATTTTAGTCACACTGATAAGAAAACTATGATATAAAAGCTGCCTGTAATAAAGGTGCTATAATAATTCTGTAAACTTTACCTCACCTGAGTACCAGATGACCTGGCTCATCTCAGCAGCGCCCCAGCAGCAAGTATAGGCTTAGCCCTGCATGATGTTTTAGTGTGCATGTGAGATTACCTGTGCACTGCAATACTGTCATGCCCGACACTATATAGCCAATATATCCTTGTAGTTATGCCTATTTAGTCGCAGTTATCTATGTAGGCTTACATTTGTGCTAAATAACAGTTCTATACAGGGCCTTAATGTGTCTATATTTAGGCTCTGCGTAAATAAATTACCCTTCAGTGTAGTTTAAAGTAAACACAAAGTGCGGTCTGTGACACCGTGTCGGATGGCCTTGCTGTCTGTAGTTGCCCCCATTCATCCCAGTTGTTGTCATGAACAACGTAAAAGGTTGTACCAAAGGAACCTGGGGTTCCACTGGCTCATGTCCACTCTTGTCAGATTAGTCTAGTGTTACCTCTTGGTTTCTTAATGACATTGTGTTTCAGTCTCTATTCATAACAAGATTAATCTGAGGTTTATTTAATTTGCAAATGTTAATGATACTGCAAATATTAAGCATGCTGTCTGAAAATGTTAATAATAATGCTAATATTAATCATGCTGATGTTATGTTATCTACAGAATCTTCCAATTTAGTACTGTAGGTGCTTCTTTACTGAAGGTAATTGGCTGGATCAATTACGATTATTCACATTACTATGTTGTGTACAGGCAGTGACATAAAACATTTAATTTAAATAATAACACTTCAACATATAGGAACGAAACAGTGAAGATAGCCTTATTCCCCAAAACAAGCCCATCTTCCCTCCCACACACACGTAGCTTGTTGCATAGAACTCTGAGTTGGCCAGTGAAATAGAGAAATGTGTTTACAAACAGCCTACTGTATACAGCTGTTATCACCATACAGCGTACTGGGCTGCATTATAAGGGCTTTTCCAATCCTGACCAAATCTCATTATGGTGTCTTAATCAAAGCTTGAGGCTGGCATGTCGCTCACATCAGGCCTGATTGTCATCGTGCGCCCCCGACTCTCTTCGATGCGTCAGTGATGCGATAAGACTGAAAAGAGGCTGTCAGATAGTCTATTCATGGCTGATAGGAGAAGCTTTTCACCATTTTTACTTCCCTACCTGTCCTTCATCCTCTCACCCACTCCACCAAGTCATAACCAACTGTTGTGTGAGATGTGTTATGTGACATGACCAAAAAGAAACCGGCTTTCTGTATTGTTAAAAGGGACACTACATTTCCCAAAAATACCTTGGATTGGTGGTGTCATTGCTGATGATAAGCACATAGGTTTGGCCTTGCCCATCATTCATGTGTGTTCTCGTCTCCTGCTATACCTGTTACTCCACCTTATGCTAATTTGTCTCAGCAAGCATAGCTAAGGGCTTGTTAGTGGGGACGATTGCACAGCACAGGTTTGGGAAAGTTAGATTTCAGCTAGATTTCTCTACCGTGTCTTCCTCTGCCTGACTGCTGGCTTGTACACCAGTCACTACTGTATGTCATTTGTCATTTTACAGTGGAAATGAGCTGATCATCCTCAGATCAAGTGACAGACTCCAGTCTATAGTCTCTTTGGTTGGACTCCAGCCAGTTTCTTGGCAACATGTTGAGCTGAACATCTTGATACTTTATAACACACATAGGTTAACACTATAACCTAGTAGGCTGATGAGGAATAGAACACTACTCTGATACAAATGGTGGTTGATGGTATTCTACTGCCTGTACTTATTTAATTTAATCTGTCAACGGCACAGTCCTACTAGGCCCGAATCTATAGTGTAGAATATTTTGCAATGGAAATATGCTCATTTAAGACTGTACTGTAGCAACATAACCCAATACACTATGCTTCACAGCTAGGTAACCCAACTAATGTGTTGACTTCCAAGTTAGATGTCAAAGCAGAGGTTAGCCTCTTAACTGAGACACTGCTGTATATTTAAATACTCCCTCAGCCAAGTGTAGCCTACCACCCTGTGTTATCTAAGACAGCTCCCACGTGTGTGTCTTATTCAGACTTCCGCCATGATTGTAGCAGGGATATAGATGTTTATGATTGAAATTGTCCAGAATATAGACATTTCCTGTAACATACCAAATAACTATTTAGTCAGATAACAATTTTTGGGAACTGGCTGATTCTTTCTATTAAACCAATTTCACTGTCACTATTAGCATTGTTTTCAGGATCGTTTCATTGTGTATAGACTAACTACCACACCTTAAAGCCAGTATTGTGATGTTGTGGATTAAAGCTTTTGGTCTCTCAGTGATCCCATCATTCTCTTCCACTTTCTCCTGGGCATAACTGATGATCTTTTCAGCAGAGCTTTAATGGGCTGAGTTCCTGTTTCTCGTTCTCTCTCATTTGATGCACTGCAGGGGGTCTCAGCTAAGAACTTGCAGTCTACCCAGAGGTCACAAACTGTTGATGTCTAAGCCTTCAGTAGAAATGCCCAGGCATATAGTGTGTGTGTGTCTGTGTTGGGTCTCCTAGTGTGAAGTCTATTCAATATTGGTAGCCACTAGCCAGGCACTTGTGGAATGTGTCCCTCAAAGCATTATGTGGATGAGTATGCACACAAAATTGTGGACCCGAGTCTATATATCAGCAACAAATCTGTGTGTGTGTTACAGCCAGAGGAGATGAGTCTTTTAACAGCTTGACAATGACTGCAAACACCTTCAGGTCAGGGGTTAAACTATGCTAGTCTTAAAAACACATGGTTCAGGCGCCGGCATTGGGCAACATCTTTGTTTTCAGGCGGGATATCTACATCTGCATGGATGGATACACCGCCTGGATGTTAAATGTGCAGATAGCCCATGTACATCTGGGTCCATTGCATAGGTTACATGTATTGGTGTTACTCTCGGGAGTTGGGTATTTTTGTCAGCGGAACAGATGGTCCTTGTTTAAAACCCTGTGTAAGCCTCAATGACTCAAGAGTGTCAGTTATCATCTGTACTAGAGAGCCAAGCGCCTGCAGTGTCATCAGTGTCTAGGTCACAACCCCACTGGTAGGCTCCACACACTCACTGGCCACTCACTGACACTATTGACGTCACACACTACTTGCATTACCCGTTGGAGTTGAGGCTGATGGATACATTCTCTGGCTTTCAAATGAAAGGATGCAAATAGTCCTATCATTCATTCATTTGTTAAGTCATCAAATTTGAAGTAGTTTGAAATAAATGGATACTTTTGCTGTTATATTTTCAGTTAAAAGCTGAAGGAAATACTGAAATTAATTGAATCTGCTTTCAGTATTTCAGTAATAGAGACTGGACTTAATGAGTACACTCATGGTTCTTACTTACCTCTGGAATTGTACATGGTCCAGCTGCTTTGAATGTTATGGAAAGTCATTTCATTCTTACTGTATATATGTCTGTGTGTGTGTTCAGGTCAGCTGAGCTGGCCCGTAGCCTTGCTGTAACAATTG
Organism: Aphredoderus sayanus; assembly: GCA_027564795.1. Classification (NCBI taxonomy): domain Eukaryota; kingdom Metazoa; phylum Chordata; class Actinopteri; order Percopsiformes; family Aphredoderidae; genus Aphredoderus; species Aphredoderus sayanus. The sequence goes on along the minus strand of JAODUG010043319.1, from coordinate 6,544 downwards.
GTTTAGTGGTGGCTGTCAAGGCTCACTGAATGGTAATGTGCTCTGTAAATAGCAATGTGTAACAGTATTCGTTAGGCCCCTGAAAAAAGACAGTACAATGTAAACACATTCTTCTTACTGTATGTTGTTATTCAAGCTGCCGCCTTTTTTTCATTGTATTAGAGAGGTAAAACACATTCTTTTGTTTTGTGAATTATCAGTCAGTATTAATGTATGACACACATTGCAGATTATAGGAAGCTGCAAAGTTGAATCAGGCCAAGCATTTTATGAATAAACTCCTTAGATTTAAGCTTAGTATAGGCCTAGTTTGACCTTGCCAGCCCAATCTTCTACCCCTGTCACAAAACTAACTATATAGAGTCATTGTCTGGACTAGCAGTGCCTTGCAAAAGAGGCCAAGCCAGTTTGTACACATTCTAAACATCAGGCAGTTTATATTACAAGTTTTGAGTTTCAGGGTTACAGTAGCTTAAGTAGGTTTCTATTGCTACAATAGGCCTAGGTTCCCCACTAGTCTATACGTGCTGGGGTCAGTACGTCTCTGCCAGTATGGGTAGTGCTAACCCTACAGTGTGGTTGCTAAGCTAGCGTGTCCTGTAGTGAACTTTGAGGTTTTGTTCAAAATGCTGAAATGACTCTTACAGTATGCACATTGCACACCATAACAATTTATGGTTTGCCTCTTGATTTTATTGTAGGGCTAGTGCATTAGTTCTGGAAAGCTGGAACTAAACCTAAACTATGTAAACAAGCCTGTTATGTAGCTATAGTTTTTAATATAGCATTACTACTAGACAATAGCCTTTCTTTTCTGCTATATAGTAAGCTCCCTGGGCCTTTTCTGTGTCTGACATTTCTGACTGGAACACAGTTGGTAGTGGTTCTGTATGTAGTCTAATATGTGTCATCTGATTGTCTGTTGCTGGCTCTGGCAGAGAGGACAATGTCTTAGTTAGCCTAGTGTCCTGAGGAAGCGCTCTCTGGGTTTATCAGCTGAGCCGCTTATCTAAGGAACCTAAAAATGTCTGGTCGCACCCCAGTTGGCCGCGTGCTATGTTCATATCTATGTTCCTCTGTCTATGGGCTGTCTAGACAAAGCTCTTGCAACTATTCACCCTACTTTCTGCCAGGCTAAGATTAGATGTGCATAGCCTAGTGGGAACCTACTGTAATGGTAAAGTTGAAATCTCCTTAGTGGCAGACTGGATACGTTCATCCCTTACAGAAAATATCTATAGGCTTGCTCTCCCAGACAACAATACATACAATGAGACACTTAACAGAATCTCATTGTATCAGTATTCAGCAGAGTGCCAAGTTGTGCACACATTGCTTAAAATCCCCCTTAATTTAAGGACACTTAAATTGCTAATGCTAACCCTTTGAACTACACATTGCATGTCTACTGACACCACTTTGTTGATGACCCTGTGCTCTGTTAGGTAGTCCATGATGAATCATTTCCATGTAAGTGGCACAGTAAATTCAATATTATAGGGAAATGTACTCCATACATTTGCCAGACACTAAATGGTATAACATGAGTAGCCATAGCTGCAGACAGTTGTACAGTAACTTGGATATCATTTAAATGTGCTGAGCTGATCTGATGAGGTATCGGCATGTCTATCTGCACCAGTGTTGCTTAGTGAGCTGGTGATGGCTTGCCAAGGAAGCCTGGCTTTCCTTTGCTGTGTGGGGTTAGATTAAGGTTGTTTTTTGTTTTTTTATATAAGGAAACCTTGGTATCCATGGTGTAGTCTAGCATGCAAATCAAGGAAATCACTGTGTTAACGCTTGTTAGCCTTTGTTTTCAGGATTGCAGTCATGGTGTTTTTTGGTAGTTGTTAGTGCTTGGTTTCCTGACAGGACAATAACAGGAAACATAGGGATGTCAAACACGGAGGCATGTACTCATTTTCTGGATCACACTTCATCATGCTATGATTACCTTGACACAGGTGCTGTAAATTAGCATAGCCGTATGGGTTTGTCCATGTTGGAGTGTTGCTATTTGAATTTTCATCCAAAAAGATCAGCCCATGAGACTAATGGTCTATAGCCTCCTCTGGGGCTATAGACCGAGATCTGTTAGTGGGACACAGGCTGTCTTCATAATAGTCCCTAATTAGACAGAACAGGAATGAAATGAGCAGCAGTGTGAGAAGTTCCAAGAAAAATGCTGGCATTATCCTCAAACACACTTTTGACTAGTTGCAAGGAGCTACAGCCACTAAAAAGGTAAAGTAGGTTTAAAATATCATCTGCACTTCCTGTGTTACAGGCCAGTCTGTCCATTTGGGGATGGGGGGGTCTTGGAGTTGTGCTGTTCCTCGTAACCTTCGGACCCTTCGCCATATTCTACCTGGCCTTCTATATCTTCTGCTTCATTGGAGGGTGAGCAGCGGAAGTCCAGCCCAGTCCCTTCCCCCTCAAAGTGGTTGTGGGATGCTTTCAACATTGTCTACATTATTTTGGATTTTAGTTTTATTACTGCGTTTCAGTGAAGGGGTCACAGGCTATGTGCCACTTAATTTAGTGACCCTGCTTTAAAAGGACCCTCACATACATTGGAGTTTAAATATTCTGACTGAGAATGTATACTGTATAATATTTTTAATTCTGAGAAAGAATGTATTTAGTCTCTAACTGTTTTAACTAGTTATTTTTGGAGTTGTTTTAAAGCACCTGTGTTGTCCCATCTCTGTCCTAGGGGTTTTGCTGTCACCCTTCTCTATGGGAAGATCAACTCAGAGAAACACCTGGAAACGTGCGAGCACTCTTACCTGCCTCCCACACAAACTGGCATACTCAAGGTCAGCGCACACACACACACACACACACACACGATCACATAAACACTGATACTGGCAGTTATGTTGTGACCTTGCCAGTACTTCCTGCTTGGAGGAACTTAGCTGGTTAAATGTGCAAATGATAAAATGTAACATGGGTTTAGCTACTGTATGCTTTCACTCTACCTTAATGATTTCCTGCTTCCTCTGTTTCTTTCTATACTCTGTCTCTCCGTCAGACGCTGGATGAGATGAAGCTCGAGCTGAAGCCCATAAAGATTGACAGGAGACTGACTGGCTCCAGCTTCATAGACGAGCCACTACAGCAAGTATGGATCTGTGTGTGTGTGTGTGTGTGTGTGTGTGTGTGTTGCCAATGGCAGCCAGATGACAACAGATTATTGTTTATGTATTTTAAAATATCACCGTGGCTCCATACCCACACAGGAAGTGTTATTGGATTAATCAAGTGACAGGTCCCATCCTTGTCAGAGGGATAGTTGAACTGGAAGGTGCTGTATTGTTGAGCTGGGACGGCTGCATGATGTCATATGTCCGTTGTGTGACTTACGCAAGAGGATAATGCCAAGAAGGCCAAGCTGCTGCTGGTGGCTGCACATTCTGACCAAGCCAAATAAAGCTCTACACAGGTCTTCCTCTTTATGATGGGCTTGTCCGTTACAGCAAACAGGCTTACTGGCCTTTCTACGTCGGCTACTGCCGTTTCTCTAATCTTGTAAAATGAATAGAGGCCGGCGGAGTTAAGTGCCGACGCAGCAGTTTGTGATGGTCAGGTGACACGAGCCACTGCTCTTCATTCCCCAGGATGCAATCTGTTTTTCTTTTTTGTCTTTTCCTTTTCGGTCCCTGTGCGCATTTATATAGCTATGCATGACGATGACACAGTGTAACCCCCTGTGTCATGCTTGCTAGAAATAATCTATCCTGCTGTTTCTCTCTCTCTCTCTGTCTCTCTGTCTCTGTCTCTCTCTCTCTCTCTCTCTCTCTCTCTCTCCTTGTCTTACTCTCTCACTCCCTCTCTCTCTCTCTTTTCCTCTTTCTATGTCATCATACGTACTGTGTATGAATCTGATTCCTGAATATTGTGATCATTACTGGTCCTAACAAAGGGGAAAACATGAAACAGAAAATATGTTTCTGTGGCAGATCATTTTTTAGGATTACATTATAATCATCTGTTGGTCTAATTTGATCAAGTGGCTCAGCTTGTAGCTGTGTGTGTGTGTGTATGTTGCGTAATAAGCTATGCTGTAGAGCTAATGACACATTGTTAGTGTTTCTTTGCTGTGCAGTGACAGTTTATAGTTTCTAGGATCTAAAATAATAACAATTCACTTTTGACTATCGTCACCTCTTATACCCTATATTTTGCCCATTCCTGTCTATCCTTTCTTCACTTTATCTCTCTCTTACTGTTATTGCTCTGTCTATCCTGTCTCCTCTGTTTCTAATACATCATCTCTCTCTCTCTCTCTCTCTCTCTCGCTGTGTTTCCCTCCCTCCCTCGGTTCTGTGTGTCTCAGGTCATCCAGTTTGCTCTGAGGGACTACATCCAGTACTGGTACTACACTCTGAGCGAGGACGAGTCCTTCCTGTTGGAGATCAGACAGACACTACAGAACGCCCTTGTTCAGTTCTCTACACGGTAACGCACGCACGCACACACAAACACACACGCACTTGTGCATTTTCATTAAGCTAATCAGCATCCGAGTATTTAGTCCTTATTTTTTCACTGTGTGTGTGTGTGTGTGTGTGTAGGTCCAAAGAGGTTGACTGGCAGCCTTACTTCACCACCCGCCTGGTGGATGACTTTGCTACCCACCTGCGTGTCTTCAGGAAAGCCCAGGACCGCCTCTGTGACAGAGAAGACAAGCAGAGTATGGCAACTCACACACATTCACGTTTTCCTTCACCCATGTTGTCCATGCCCATGGTTTACCTGTTTTCAATGACTTGCCTACTGTTGGCTAACATGAACAGAGGATGGTAGATCTGTATTTGGTGCACTGCAGAATATGTTTTATGTAAGGTTTTATATGTGCTGCTAGAAGGAAAAACAATTACAATAGTTTCAGTGCAATAACTGAAAATGACTGTAGTCTATGTTTGTGATGGTTAGACTAAGGTTGTTGCCCTTGGATCTGCTTCCTGTCTTCAGGAGACATGACGGAGGAGCTGGTCGACTCCTTTTTTGAGGCGGAGGTGGAGTTGGAGAGGAAGATCTGTCGAGATGTGGTGTGCACATCACAGAAAGACGAAGAAGGTAAAAATATTTTGTCCTCCAACTTACAGATGCCCACATTTTAAATAGTTGATTTGGCTTGGAGACACTGGAAAATGAATGTGTGTGTGTGTGTGTGTGTGTATGTGTATGTGTGTGTGTGTGTGTCAGGTTTCTTGCGGGATCTGTGTGAAGTACTGCTGTATCTGTTACTACCTCCTGGAGACTTCCACAACAAGAACATGAGATACTTCCTCAGGGTAGGTGGCACCTAGGACAAGAGTTACATGTTTACACCTGTGGTGTGGTAAGTGGCTCATATGCATGCACATACTGTACTTGCACTGTGTTTTTAAACCTAAGTGGAAGTTGAATGCCAGTTACCATTCACAGCCTGTTTTATGCGGTATTACCTGTGCAAATTGATTTAACAAACATTCAGAATGAAGACATGCTGTTTTCTTATTTTTTAACACTATGGCTGTTGGCAATGCTAGTCTTTTAAAACACAAATAAGCTATTATCTAAATGATGGTGGAATTGTATTGTGCCAGTCCCATATTATCCTTATTACTTGTTCTGTCCCTGGATAAGTGGAAAAACCTTGCCATTGTGAGGTCAGAGGGTTTTTGTCTTAATGCGTTATGATAGAGTCAACTCTCAGTCCAGTCTCTAATAGACTGTACTGGGGGAACAGTACTGTCATTTTGCTCTTTGCTTGTGCAGGAGGTGTTGGCCAGAGGCGTGCTGCTTCCACTGATCAACCAACTGAGTGACCCAGATTACATCAACCAGTTTGTCATTTGGATGGTGAGAGCTGCTGTACTTAGTTGATCTGTTCAGCGACTATCTGTTCAGCGACTAAGTGACACCCAAAACTATACAAATGATATAAAGCGAACAAAACATCACATCAAGTAAACAAATGCAGCTAGCACACCAATGGAAGACAGAATCTCTTAATCATATGTTCCAGTAATGGATTATTCATGTCTGGAAATAATCATGGAAGCAGTTAAAATGGGTGTGTGTGTTAGTTACAGCTGTGTGTTTGTTATAGATCCGTGACTCCAGCTGCAATTACGAGGCCTTCATGAACATCCTGAAGCTGACGGACAAGCCAGCTGAGCTGGAGGCCGTCAAGGACAAAGTTCTGGAGGAGCTGCAGTACCTCCGCTCCCTGGACACTGCTGGAGACGGTTGGCGCACGCACACAATCATATTCCTAATGTTCCTATTAAAGTGTTCTTGGAAGTTGTTCCTTCTTGGACCTCAGGATTAGAGGATGGCATTGATTACTGTGTGAAATACGGGCTTTCATTTAAGCCTATTAAAATATGAGCTACATAAAACCTGTTAAGAGAACTTAGAACACTGGCGAGTGGCGACCCCTCTGGTGATGTGACACAAGCACACTCTATTTATTAACCCTCGTAATGTACTCGTAATATAGATTTTAGCCACACGGCGGCGCCATCTGATTGTGTATGATTTGTGTGTT
>JAODUG010043308.1:4502-16709 GCA_027564795.1 Aphredoderus sayanus | reverse complement strand
AGAGAGAGAGAGAGAGAGAGAGAGAGAGAGAGAGAGAGAGAGAGAGAGATAGTCTGACTGAGCGTGTGCCATAGCTGAAGGTGTGTCCATGTGCGAGATCGACCAAATAAGGGGATTGTGCATTTGCAGGGATGCTTGCTTGCTTCCACACATTGATCAGGTCCAGCGTAATAAGCAGCCAAAATGAACAGAGTGAGCCAGCAGTACAGAAGGAGTAGAACAGCAGCAGATGGTCTTGGATTCTCTGGGTTTATTTCTGGAGAGTTCAGCCTTTACGGCTCATATACTGACTTAATTATGAGGCAGAGGGGAGAATGAACCCCTGCAAGAAGGATTTAAAGGGGGAAGGAAATCTTCATTAAGCCTACGAGAAGCCAGGAGCGCACAGAAAAATGGCTTTGTGCCTTAAAAAAAGCTCCCTAAACTCAGTTGATGAACCACCTGAGGATGTAAATCCTCCGTCTCACTCTATAAACCTAAATGCATTTTCCACACAGGAAAATACGTTTCAGGGGCTCTTGGGGGTCAGTCTGTATCCCATGATCCATCCACCAGTGTAATTCACCATCTGCAGGGATCGGCACTGTGACTGCTGAGTTTGAAGGCAGCAACTGGCTGGCTTTAAATTCAATGTTAACTCATAACTGTATCATCTACGTTTACATTTATAGAATTAAGCAACTTAAATAACCAAATTTGTCAATATCTGAATATGTAATACACCCGTTATCGTAAGCAACCAACATCCTGCTAGAATAATGACATCAGCATGTCATCAGGGCAAACAGTTGTGATTATTGTTTTTTTAGATATGAAATACAGACGGAAGATTAGTCGTAATATAGAATTTCAGTGGCAGCATTATAAGGAATAGAGCGGTCAGCAGCCAATACCGAGGTGGAATTTGAAGAGGTGGGTCTTGACTGCTGCATGGAGCTCATTCCACCATTGCTGCACCAGGACAGAAGGTGAGACTGGGCTGAGCAACTCTTGCACCCCTGTAGAGGTGGAGGGCCAAGCTGACCAGCTGAGGTGGTAGGTCAAAGCAGGACTGTTGGGGTCTGCTAGTAGAGCAGTTCCTTTTACTGAACTTTGGTTGGTTAAATACAGACATGCAATAGATATGCTGCAGCATTTTGAACATGCTGTGAGGCTATCAGCATTGCAGTAGTCTATGTGTAAAGTCACTACAGCTTGGACCAGGAGCTGCATTGTTTCTCTTATGAGAAATACTTACATCAAAGTCCTTATACGCTACTATATAGCGTCTCTGGTCAAACCCCTTTGATGTTGTAAAGAGATAATCTGCAATCATAGATCACAGTGCCAGACAATTGGTTACCCAGGACGACACAGATTCTTCAAAGTTGGAATTCAGTTTCATGTTTCAAGTCAGAAGTATATACAATTACTGACTTTTTAATGAGTATACCTTATTTTGAAATTTATGATCAAAGTTAATGAATAAGTTTTACGTTTAACACCTGTCAGTCTTTATCAAGCGATGCTGAGGTTGTGTAAATCAGCACAATCTAAATTAAGTACAGTATTTCTAATCAGTACTGTTACTGAACAATAGCCTACATTAATATAATGTAGTTATCCTTGTGCACGTGCACACGCTCTATATGCTATGCTAACTGTTTTGGACAACCTAGATAACTGTCACGCAAACTGTCTCACGCGCGTCTTTCCCGGAGTACTGATAGCCAGTCTGTGACAGGCGGTAATCAGGGATTCTCAGTCTTTATAATGTGGACATTCTGTTTTTCCCCTTTGCGGGTTATTTTGTGTTATCCATTGAGCTGTGCTGTTTGATTTTCGCTACATTTAAATATTTACATATTTTTTTATTTTATTATTTTTTATTTACGTTATTCCTTTTGTCCTCTAGTTCTCTATACACATTACAATGACTCTACTTGGGTTTATGCTATGGTAATGGTATGGTAATCAACGGCTAGGTTTATGTATGGACCGTAAGTGTTATTACGGTTTGCATACAGGCGATCGACTTCACGTCCTTGTAGCTTGTATAGACTATTTAGCTGAATACTGTGGTAGACTATGGGCGGTCATATTCTCATAGCGGCATTACCAAAACAAACTGTGAGCACACTTCTACGTACTGTAACAAGCACTTTTTTAACCCTGTAAACGGTTAACCCTGTAAATGTGTCTGTTTTTCTGCCTCTTTTCCTTTTATGGCCATTACAGACTGGGAAGGTCTAAAATGGTCCACTTTGAAACGCCCATTACTTCTCAAATCCACATCGACATAATTATTTTAAAAAACAACAAGAAATATGAATTTTTCATGGAATGACCCCTTACAACCAACTTGTGGTTAATGGCTTTAAAGAACTCCCAGGTTTGCCTGGCTACTCTTGATGGGTAATAGTGTTGCACCCACAAGACCCACATAACCACCTACACAATAACAATTAGGAAGCTTTCCACGTGAACGCTTGCTAATTCAATTTCCACTAATTTACTTCCCCCAATAGCACTGCACAGGAATTACACAGTCTAGCAGGAATACCCAGACACATACATGCAAGCACATTTGTGCACACACACACACATTTAAAACACATGACGATACATTTACTTTTACATTACACATTAAACATTTACTTTTATAATAAATGACTTACATAAGAGTTTATAAAAGGTGTAATGCATGATATTAGATTACAATATGAAGGTGGAAATGACTGTAATTGTACCCGTGCTGAGTTATACTGTATAGCCGTTATATATCAACTGAGCGGTGCAGTACAGAATGGACACTTTGTTAGTGGACACTACTTGCAACAGTGATAATTAGACTTCACCACTTTGGGTATTGAGACAGATGTTCCAATTTACACATTTAAACAGTATAAAATGTTGTATATAAAAAGTAAACTTTAATACTGTTGAAGGAGAACTGGTTAAATGAGAAGATTCTGGTGGTGTTATGCACTAATAAATAAGATACTATAAATGAGCTGAGACTGGAACCAAATAAACGTATTGTAGTAGTAGGCTACCAATCTTCATATTGTGTAAACAAACTTGGTACAAGAACTTGTTAATGATCAGTAATTGGAGAGAAAAAAGAGTTGTAGTCAAGCTGATAATCCAGTTTAAGAAGGCACATTTTAGCTCCAGAGATGTTCAGCAGAAATGCAACTCCTGTTAAGGAAGGCCAGCAAATAAATTGGATTTAAAGTATGACAGCAGCTAAAGCAACATTATAGCTGGTATCTGTGGCATACAGTAGGCTATCAAAAAAATAACACTTACAAGCACTTTGGGGAAAACATCCACTATCTTTTATGTTATTTTGCGGGGAAGGGGATACACATTTCTATATTGTAGCATCTAGTGACCACAATGTCAGGTAAATTAAGAGATGCATTATGATGTGGATCTCTTGCTAGCCAAATAACAAATTCAAGTCTGCTACACTTTGACCAGCATGCTAAGTATGTTTAGAATATTTCTCAAGAGATAATCCCAAGAGGTTAACAATGTTTTATTGCCTGGCTTTTCATGCTCACAATCATATTGCAGCAAACACTGAAATTGCGGCCAATGTGGACAGCAATATTTGTTTAATATAGTACGCCTGGACCTAAGGTACTGTTGAACCCACATGTCAGTTTCTTTAGTAAACTGACAATATCACAGTCAAGCACTAAACAATTGTCTTGTGAGTTCCAGCACTACTTCACCACATTCAAACTCAAAGCAGGAATAATATAACCTGACATGCCAGATGGATTGTGGTTCACAGGTCTATCTGGGAAGCTGTCCATAGGAACTGTTTGTTTAGGGCGGTTTCTGTCATATGCATATTGCCAGTTGATTGGATGAACCATTTGTCTGTCACCATTACTTCAACCACTCAGACCAACGAACCATATGACATATGAAATTAAACTATTGCCGAGTATTTTCCATTTAAAAAGCCTTCAATACTGTTGTTTTATTTTCATTAAAGATATAGTCTTCAGTTGAGATAAAACTGACGATATAGCATCATCTACGTTTAGCTTTTTAGGATCCGCCATTGTTAGTTTCAAGTTTCCAAGTCGCTTACTCTGTCGTCAGACCTAAACCACGACGTAGCTATAACGACAACGCTGATTTGAAAGTTCAGATGCTATTCATCGCGTTGATCCCCAGCATTTCCAGACTGATTCTCACGCCGAAATTAAATTGAGGCTGGAAAAATCAGGATGGACAACCGAGGCTAGGAATAATACTATATACTAGTTTGAGAAGCAGAGGATAATCCAGCTCTCATGTTATAAACGTGCAAGAGTCCTCAAACAAGATCTTATAAGAGCATGATGGTAAATGAATACTATCTACACATTTTAATAATCTCAATCTTGTTTTAGGTTTCTCTCTTCTACTATCACACACTATTTCTATTTGTTTCTTGCCCTCTCTCTGACAGACACATAGACACACTTTTGCGCACACACACATTTTTCTTTCCACATAAAGTTAATGAACAGATGTGCTGAGGTTGGGACTTTCATAAACAGTCTCTGAAAGTAGCAGTGCTGAGACTTCCTGTGATAACATGGTGGCATAAATAGGGTGGAAATATCGTAGCAATCTTAAAACCCACTGGTCTGAATCTACTGCACTAATCCACAGGCTGGTCTGTATGGCAAGATGGAAATATCAGGGAACACACTCAAAGAATTCCCTTGTAAATGCTTTGATGTGGAATAGTTTTCTGGTGTGTGTGTGATTCACAATCTGTACAATTTTGTCAGGGACTGAAAAAACAGTCCCATTTGGTGGTGAGAGAGAGAGAGAGAGAGAGAGAGAGAGAGAGAGAGAGAGAGAGAGAGAGAGAGAGAGAGAGAGAGAGAGAGAGAGAATAAGTACTTTAAAGCCAGTGCCAGGCGATGTTTCATAAAACAGACAAGAGAGAAAGCCGTTATCAGAGCTAAGTGGATAATGGTTTCACTAATGCAGTTTTAACAAGTGCTTTGAGCAGGCACACACACATGTACACGCAAGAATGTGTGTAGTTAAAGGACACTTTAGGACAGTATAAACATAATCTCTGCATGCAAGCTGTTGATGGGACCAAGTTAATAACAAATGTGGGTTCATTTGATGTGGCCTGTCAAAAATAAGTAAATAATACTTTGTTTAGTATATAAAATTGAGTTGCATGGCCATGTCTTAAAAGAAGAACACACATGTTTTAAGTCATATAACAAGGCAAATGCTTTTTCTAATATTTAAAAAATTTTCTGGGTATCTTCTGGTTATTGTGTTGCTGGCATCTCTGTTAAAGAGCTGGCCCTGATATTACAATACTTGTGCTGAAAAAATGTCATGCCATGTTACAGCAATGTGAGATGCTTTGGAAAACAGTGAGGATGTCTTAGAGCTCCTTGCACTGTTGATAGAATATGAAATAGAACTGTGGCCTTCTAGCTCAATGACCTTATGGCTGAGTTTCAATCAGCCTTGTGAGTGAGAGAGAGACAAACACTGGCATGACTGAGCACATGGACACACGAATGTAGAAACCATGGAATGCAGATTGGTCTATTTATTGAACATTGGCTAAGCAAACAAGCTACACTGTAAGGTTTTGACAAACATGGGAAAATGTGTACTGGTATTACTGTAGTTGAATATATGTTACTGTATGTTAGCACTTTTGGAGAAGTTGTATTACAGTACAGCCTGTACCTGACTGAAATGCCAGAGAACAGTAGAACTCTTCCTCTATGGTATGTATATTTCTGACTGACAAAAGACACTTATGGTCAAAATAAAAATAAAATCATACAGGCCTGCACCTCACCTATCTTCATGACATCTGAATAGGGATGTGAATCTCTTCTACATCAAGGTGACTTCCACCAACAGCAAGAAGCGTATCTCTGCTTGACTCCACTGACCTCTCTACTGGTTGAAATTAGCCATAATTCATTCTGTAGCCAGTTCCAGATAGATTGCATGAATCAAGCATTAATACATCTCTTCAATCTGCTCCTTTGGGACACTACAGCAGCAGTGAAATTAATTTTAGAGAAGGGCCCCTTGCTAATGAAGTCCTCCCCAACTATCTACTCCGTAAGTCCTAGGGCATGCATTCTATGATACCACTCCACTGAAAGTGTTCTTATGCACTAGCCCTGCTTCCTAAATGTGTTGTAGATGTGTCCTCAACTGCATCATCACCAGGTATCTTAAACTTTAATATGGATAGTTTCCAGAAGAAGTCAAAATTGTCAATAAAGTCTAGTTTGTCGCTAAGGAAGTGAAATTCCCACCCTCGACACATTTTGGACCCATGTGTCTGGTTTTCTGTGCATGTCTGTTTTATGGAGTTCTCATTTTCAGAATACACTGTCGTTCAAGCCTTGATTTAAGAAAACCTGAGGGATTCATTCCAGTATCCCCTTGCAAAGTCTTGCAAATTTCATCCATGCCATATTGCAACCGCCACATAGTATCAAGCTCATATAGTGAGTCAAGGTAACCTCAGTACTATTTCTCCTTCATAACACTCTGCTCAACTGTAATGTCATTTTTAATGAGCCATTCTTTCTTAACTCCATTCTAAGGGTCTTGAACTGTCTGTCAAATAAGTTCCCGGTTTCTTCTTCTCTTTGGAATTACAAATTACGCCAATTAGGTCATTATTATGAATTTATATGATCCAAATCTATCAATCTGTCAATACTAAAAAAATATTTAGTTTATCTTTTGTGTAGCGCATGTACAGTAGTGCTCCTCTTCAGGGCCCTATTTACTTCACTTGCCTTGATCTGCTCTTTATTACAGTACTAGCTGGTTGAACCCTAGTGATTTCATAGACTTCTTGCTTTTATATATCCTGTCTTTTATTTATTTATTTGGTTAGGTTTTAATATACTGAAAGGCTGTGTACACAGTGTTTAAGGTATGTACTAGTTCCTCAAAAGGCTTTTAAACAGCAAGAACAGTACTGATAGTGGCTCAAAGAACCCAGTTTCATTCCTGTTCAAACTACTGTATATAGAAAAGATAAAGCTGTAGGTCCTTCACAGCTTCAACCAACAAGACTATCTCGAACCTGCAAGCTCAGTCAGGATCCTGTCCAATCATAAACCTTTGTGGATAAAATATTTAAATAGGTTATAATCAAAAATTGTATGACATTGTTATGATTTTCAAAAACAAGTCTATGGCTTCCAAATAAGTCATTTAGTAGACATTTAAGTATTATGTAACAAGTATTAAGTATTAAGTATTATGTAATTAAGTAACATGTATTAAGGAGCATGCAGGCCTTTTTACAAGCATGCTTATTATTGTAGGGCACAGCAGCACTGCAATTCTATGATTTGACCAAATGAATCACTCTATAGTTTTATATGGGTCCTAATGGAGTTATAGTTCAAGTGATAAAGCATATTGTACTGAATAACGGAGGACAGTTCCTCTGTTCCATATAATAACATTAACAAAATGCAGGTTCATGAAGTCGATTTGAAAAGCAATTTATTTTTATTTTAGTCCAGCTAGTTTTAAATTGCAATAATGCAGTGTGAACAAATATATGTTAATTAAGTAATTTAACAATAAAGATCGTAATCTGCAAATGATTACAGTGTGTTCATTGGCATTGACTAATAGCACACAATGCATTCCAGCTCAACTTAAACATGCGAAGGACAGAGTAAGATGGATAACGCTGTTGGTACTTAGTGAGGAAAGGTTTTGGGTAACTGCAGCAGCCGGAGGAGATCTCTTGGCATTTTAATGTTTCCCAGTCAAAGAGATAAATGTTAGCAAGAAGTAATGGAGACAACTCAGCAACCCAGTGAGCTAACTACCTGGCTGTTACCAGCACGATGCTCTAAAATTAACTGTATGCCATTGTGCGTCTTTTTGAATAATTCTAGAAGATGGGAGCGAGTTCCTCAGAATGTTCTGAAAGAAGCACTCTATGATTTGATAAGGTTTAAACATAGTGTATTATTTAATCAGAACAATACACAGGATATGGTGCTAGTACTATGGTGCTAGTACTGTATCATATTGGTAGAACTTAAGAATTCGTCCTGACTTGAACAAGCATTTTGTGAACAAGACTCCTTGTGCTCCTGGAAGGCAACATCAGAACAACAGTAGTTTTGAACTGCTCCATATGTTATGAAGAAAAAAATAATTGTATTTCCTCCTATTTTTCCCCCACCTACATTTCCTGTAATTGATCCACATAACCTTTGACTTTAATCTTTGACTTTACCAGGGTTCAAGCAGCTCGAGACCGTTGTCAAAAAATTCAAACTTAGGTAAAAAAATATGTTGTGCACACAAAGTGGTGAGGTTTGTGTAAAAGGTTTTATAGCATTGCAATATAATTGTTCCATCATGACAATGTGAATTTCAGAAATCACACGTTTGTGTAAATTGGCTGAGTTGAGAGTGTGACAAGCTTTTTTGAATATTTGTTTCATCGTGTCAATTGATATGAAGCAACAACATCATTTTGTTAAACCTCTTGAACTTCCCTATTATTTGATGGAGGTTTTGATGTTTTATAGTGGCACATCTGATAAGACCTGTGTATAGATCCCCCCTCCACTCTGGATATAATAAGCTTACTATTATTAATGTGTTTCTGATGTTGTGCTAAACCTATATGCAGAAAGTGAACACAGTAGTGATCATGGACAGCCTTTTGACTCACTTTCACTTTGTAATTTACCAGGCTGCTTTCCATTTCCATCCAAACTTCCATCTTCACAGAGAATATTGTCACACTGTGTGTGTCAGTCTGTATGCTAAGCATTGAAATGTGCCTTGCTGGGGAAAGACATGGGTATCAGAAAGTTTTGCAAGTTTTCTGACAGAACTGAAAGTAAAAAACGAATCATTTTAGTTTTGTAAAACTAAAACTTTGACACCTGTCTGCATTTTTCGTTACGGTGTACTTTTGTTGTGTAATGATGAGTGTCAATTATCGCCGTCAAATGTGTAACTACTATTGTGTGGAGTTGTACTTCAGCCAAATCAAATAACCGATAAACTGAATATGATAGGAACTCTACCTTTTGTTTTTTCATGCCCATTTTACCCCAGCAGACCACATGGCTACTGGAACATATTTATGTGGCTTGAGTGCGTGGAGTTGACCAGTGCTACTGAGTGACTCCCGGTCGATCCCGGGAGCCCAACCAATTGACGTCCACACCATCCCCCAATTTAACAGTATGTGGGGAAATTATGGGAGTTATTATTATTATCAAATTACGAGGGGTTATTCAATAAAAACAGTTAGTTGTAATAAGGGTTTAAGACGTGATATTGATAATGACGATTTACTATAAGCCCCCTTAAGTCTGTGTGCACATGTGAGAGCTTTCATATTGCCTGTGATTGTGCATATGATTAAGACCTTGCTTACCTATCCTTGCAAAATCTTCCCCATTGTTCTCTTGGCAACCGTGTGAGGCGACGGGTTTGCTTGTCTCCATAGCAACTCTCCATAATAGCTCATTTATAGCGTACCTTTCAGTCAGTAAGATCATCATGACATTCGGGGTCTTTGTCTTGTTCAGTTTAAGGCCATATCTGGGTTGAAAGTGCAGCCCCATCTGCTGGGTTGAGAATTGTATATTTTTGTGTTTATTGCTTCAATTTGAAAACATTTCCAAATGTATTTATCACCCTTCTACTGCAAGACTAACAAGGCTACTGAGCTGTGAATTGGGACCTTCGTTCGATTCAAAAGGCATGGATTTTGGAAATATTTTTCTTGTGAAATTTCTTTGCTTTGAGTTTGTGTTGCCTCGAAAATATGAAGTACTGTAGAAGACCTACATTGAATTAAGGCTGGTACAGAGAGGATAACATGGTTTATAAACATCTTAATCCATTTCAAAACATTGACACGGTATACCGTAATACAAAAGAAAACACAGTGATCTTCTACCACACAAAAAAGTGTAGTAGATGAATATACAGTATGTGTTTACATTGTTTATATCCAGATTAGACTGTAATGCCTTTCCACTAAAAAGATAGCCTAGTAATATTCTTCAATCATTTTTAAAATGTAGGTGGACAAAACAAGTTAAAAGTATCTTTAGTATGTGATAATATTACCAGTATATTCTGGGTCTGATGACCACTTTGTCCATTTCCCTTCTGGAGGGAGGCAATATCTCTGCCTGTAGAGAGAGTGTGAAATGCAACGATGTATACCGAGACTGACACCGAGGGAGACAGGGACTGTAGACAGCTCAGTGGAGGACTAGCTTTCTGCAACATGCTGCTGGAAAGGTCACTTGTGCTTTCAGATAAATAAAACAACACCTGGCTCTTAAAACAGCTGCCGGCTCCAAGCCAAGTCCGACAGAGAGACGGGGATCCCAGGTGCCAAGCACAGGAGCGCCTTGCCATTGCCTGAGGCCCAGCCATTATTCTTTTCTCTTTTTTTAAATACTTGGACAAACAGCAGAGGGGTTGGATATAATAGAAAAGGAGTGAAGGACAAACTTAATGAATATTGATCACCATAAAGCAAGGGAAATGATACCATTTGCTTGAGCAAAATGAAGAATCAATGAAAAGTGCTTCTCTTGTTGGGATTTTGAAATGGAGATGTTATCTTTCAGGGGAAATGTTTATGAAAAAGGGATCAATCTCCATTGCCCAAAAGAGCAGAGTGTCTTTCTTCTTAAAAAATAACATGTGCCACTATGTTTTCTCCGGAGGATGAAAACTTGCATGATTTCTGTTCTCTGATCCTGTTGCAAGTTGTCGCATGAAATATGCATAGGCACTAATGAAAGGCCTGTACATTGATGGGCAGAAAGAGAAAAAGCCATTGATAAATTCCTACAGGAACGATGATATCTGCCCTTGACCCAGATTTATCGAACGCTACAGCTGTTTCCATAATCACTGCAATTATTTTCAATTTGCCACCCCTTTTCTCCTTGGCGAATTAGTGAGGACTTTGAATGAACAAGATTGCAAAGATTGTCCCCATGAATTTTAAGTGTCATTCTCCTATTTAGATTTGATGAGCCTCGGGTCACCTTTTCCAATATGGATACTTTCCACAGTCTTTAACTAATCCGTTGGGGCCCTATCATCGGCCTCTGTGGAATGTGTAAGATTAGTTATGTGATGTCAATTACATCAGTCATCAGTTATGCCAGAGTGAACAGTAGATGGGTTCAGATTGGCGGTGGCTGGGGTAAAGCCCGTGACCTTCCACTGGTGCCACGTCTTTTGTGTCGAGGCGGAGAGCAGTGGAGGGGCGCCGGAGGTTTTCTGTTGCTGGGAGGTAAAATGTCAGGTCCTGTCCGAGCTCCAGGGACAGAAACCGAAGTGGACAGCTGCCGAAGTCTGGATGCCCCACAACACAGGAAATGGCTAACAGACACACACAGAGCTGTCTACTGACATTAGCATGAGTGACAGTCTTCAGCACCTTCAGAGTTCGGCAGACACCCGGCTTTACGTCTTAGAAGACATGTTAGTGAGACTGTGGGATATACTTTTCCCCCTATTATTTATACATGGGACTCATAATGTTTTACTTTTTTATGTAACTGCATTCGACTCATATACACTGGTTTGAATGTGATTGTAATGACTGTACGTTAATACACATTTGGCAAATATCTGTGTGTGCACTGAATAAAATAATCTAGTGTTTCTACACAGCCCTGGCTCTGTAAATGGCAACACAAACAAAGTGGTGCAGACCGCACCACACAACACTATCCCAGCCTTGACAACGTGTTTCAATGTCGGGGGCGGCGCTTCCCTCGTGCTATTTTGTTAGATGTAAATCCAAAACCATAGAGTACTAACAAATGTGTAATAATATATTTCGATGCGTTCCTTCTCGGTTATCTTCTTCCATTCACCGTCTATTGTTCCAGCATTCAGTGGGGCTGTAAACTCTGGACTATACTGACTGAGGGCATCATGCACACTTGTATGAACTGGTGCTTAATGTATGCATTATTTATGGCTCACTCGTGTGTCCGTGTCGACGGCTGCCCATCAAACGTCACGGCGAAACACAGACAGCAACGCGGCGTACTCTCGCGTCAACGCGTGGCGGACAGGATGCCACTGGGGCCCTCCGCTCACTGTCACAAGAGAAGAGTCTCCCAGTCAACGGCACCGGGGGGGGGGGGGGGGGGGGGGGTGACCGGGGGG
>JAODUG010043298.1:0-16711 GCA_027564795.1 Aphredoderus sayanus | reverse complement strand
CCTTAACCACGTCACGGTTAAGAACAAGTACCCACTGCCGCTGCTGGAGTCCACCTTCATGCCACTCCAAGGGGCACTGCCTATCACCTGGTCCGGCCCTTCAAGACCCCCCTTGGTCACTTCGGGTACATAATCTTCACATTCACTGTGGTTTAATCAGATAATGACAATTAACTATTAGCAAATATTTATGTTTACTTTCATTATAAATGACAATGTACCCATGTAACCCTAACCCTATGGCATTATTATGTCCTAGTTAGACTGGTATATATAGTCTCCTGTCATGCATAACCACATTAATGCATGCAGTCAACTGATATAAATTACCTAATGACTAACATTTATTTCTTATGATCAACAATAATGGCAATGAACATCTGACTTTAATTGTGTATTATTCTCTAGTTTGATTTTATTTAGATTGATTGGCCTGCACCCTACCTGCTCTACTTTTATGGTTTTACAGCTATCTATGTGTTAATTTAATCTACTCTTACTACTGTGTAAGCAGTGCGTGGGTGAGTCTAGACTAAGTGATATTAACTGTTGTTAATCCATTCACAGAACTGGCACAGTTGAAGGCTCTGGCATTTCAATTCTGCCAGGGGTAATTTACACCTAGACATGACAAACCGCTTTCAGCATGCTGAAAGTGCCATGGTGAGAAAATGCAGGAAGTTTCTAGAAACTGTTCTGAAACTTTCCCAATCAGAAATATATATTTGATATATAATATAATGTATAAAATATATTTGTTTCAAATCTATTCATGGGGTAAACTAGTCTAGCAGAACTGACTCATGAGCTATGCCAGAAGATAGTTAAAGTGAATCTTTACAGGAGACAGATCTTGGTTGAACCTGGTTTCTTCATACCGTTTTCCTCTCCATTGATTTTGGGGAGTTACAGTAACTGAAAATGTACTTGAATAATTGTTGGTATAACATGAAAATATATATTCTTTTTAAGATAGCACGTACCCCTTGCAGTACGGGAGCAAGACTTGCTCAAGGACACTGAACCAGAGCTTTCTTGGCAATGGACCCTCCTGACTAATCACAAGACCATCCTTTCATCTCACTGGTGAAAATGTGAAGCAGCAGGAGATACTGTCTGTCCCAGATATACTGTCTGTTTACCCAAAGGGTTCCAGGCCAACATGTCATTCTCTGGAGTACAGCCTCCTCTACAACACCTTGGAAATCCCACAGCAGGAGGCTACCGTCTCATGTCATTATCACAGTCGCTAGGCACCCTTACTCTTCTCATCTTTGCCCTTATGGCAGCCCTCTATACTGTACTCATTAGTCAAACTGTCGAGCTTGAACCCTGTGTGGAAAGAGAGGCACAGAAATCGACACACACATCATCCAAAAAGCAGACTCACATAGAAGCATGCTGTATAGATACACACACGTAAGGACAGAAATAACAAGCCCTGCATGCAGTGCAAAGCACATAAAGTTACCCTCACACTGTATGCATGCAACCATGCGGAAGATGTTCCATTTAGTATAAACTCCAGGGGTTGGCTTCATAAGTGTTCCCACCAGTGTGCAATACACATACACACACACACACACACACAGAAGACACAATGCACCGAGAGCCCCCACTAGTTATAGAAGAATAGTATTGAGGACAACCAAGGTGAGTTTTGTACTGTGGTGCAAAGAAGAATACATTTTTCCTCCACTCCCTGCAGACTGTGCGATTTTACTCGGATGTAGTCTGTGTGTTTTTCTGTCCCAGGCCAATTTTCTTTCTTTATGGAAGAATTCTCTGTTCATAACATTGGTCACAGCTTTAGAATTGTTCGGCACAATGGCAGACTTCTGAGAAAGTTCTGCAGTTTGGAAATGTTTCTACTTTATGATTACAGTATGTATCATGACTGGTGTTAACACATCTATTTTACAGTACAACTAAGTATTTAACATTTTGAGATGTGGTGCAGTGACTGACTATAGCAGCATACAGTATGGACTCAAAGAAAATCTGTAAAAATCACATAATATCATGATTTACATGATGTGCATTGCAATCAGATTTGTTTGTATTGTAATCCTAATAGAAAAATCTACATGTTGGTCAGAAGCGGTGGTTTTCTTCAAAAAGCAAGACTCTAGAATCCAAGAATCCATGTCTTCTTCACTGCCCACGTACCTGGGTGCCCTGTACTGTACTTTACATTTCTCTGTCACTAATGAATGACCTTCACAAAGGGTTTTGTGAATTATTGATGTTGTGGAAGGTTAATGTTAGAAAGGTTTTATGATTTATTTGTGAAATGTGGTCCATTGGGACTACATAGGGATGTTATTAATGGCTATAATAATAATAATAATAATAATATCCACCTGACCACATGTAACATAGCATGCCATCAATGGCAATGATGCAAATGAAGACAAGCTCCTATATCCACTGTTGGAAACTGAATGACCAAAGATCCAAAGATCACCTGTAGTGTAGGGTGACAGGAACAGGAGCGATACAACCGTAGCCGGTCGCAATACTAGCGACTATGGCTTGCTGGTAGTTGCTAGTTTAGCCGACGTGACTGCTGGAGAGGTGAGAGTAGTAGGGACGGCCAGGCGAGCAGACGTGTCTTCTGGATAGGGCAGAGAGTTGAAGGAGCGACGAGGTGAGCAGACGAGAGTGCTGGATAGTTGAGAGTCGAAGGGGCGACGACGCGAGCAGACGAGACTGCTGGAGAGTCGAAGGTTGCGCTGAGACAGGTACGTGTTTCTATGTAGAAAAAAGCGAACTGGCGATTGGTACTAGGGTGGAACGTGGAAGACTTCTTAAAACCTCCGCCTAGGAAGCAGAGGAGAGGAAACTGCATGTGGGGGCATCAAGTGGCCGAGGACGTGGCAGCGGCGCTGTCCGGTGTTGAACCCGTGGCCTGGCGCTGTCCAGCGCTGGCGCGGCCGCCAACCGTGACAGCATGCAACATCGTTTAAATACTGTTCTTGTATTCTGCCATATACTAACAGAATACAGCAACCAACACCCTTAATTAAACCAGCCAACATCCTCCCACACAAACCGTATACTGTACATTACACATTTGCACCTTTCTATTGCCACTCCTTATACCTACATTACATATGCTAATGTGTATGTTTTCTTCTAGTTTACATTTATGTATTAAGATTGCACTTAATAACATTATGCTCGGTGTTCTTCTCTCTTATAATCTGCTATATATAAAAAATTATATCATGATAAATATGCAAATACATGTGCTTCTGCTTTTGATACTCCACCTAATACACTTTACTGTAACAAACACGTGTAGGTGAAAACCTCACATAAACACTAATGTGCGTTGTATTTAGACAGGCAGGCTGGAGGACTGGCATACTGCATGTTAGAGTCACAGCCTGAGTACAATGCACACTGGGCATATCTCCCCAGGAGTCTTGTAGACAAACTAAACATGTCATCAGAGCAGAATCCCCTCTGAGCCACAACTGAGATGGCTCACTGAGCCATAAGCATTCACCTTCATGCCATAATTATTGCGGAGTTTGTACTATAAAAACACAAATAAAACGCCTGGCTGGTAAAACATTAAGGGCATGAGAGTACCCAGTAAATTCAGTGTCAGATGCTAAAAATGAAAACGTGGCTGGCCTTTATAACACTTTGTTAGAATATTCCAAACGATCATCTCATTCATACCTGTATTTACCTGATGGTATGGATTGTCAGTGGTTTGGATGGGTAATGTTGGGGTAGGGGACATAGAAACCCTGCCCTGCAACCCAAGCGGGAGACCAGATAATTGCACTACAGTATATGTGTCCAGTGTTCAATTCACTCTGCAAGCCCCAACAAACATAGCTTCTTCACGTAGTCACATACACTGGGGGAAACTGTATCTGCATCCAAATCACCAATATTCTAGAGTGTCGCAGGGGACTCTTGCCCCCAAATAGTATAACAAGCCACTGCTTGCTGCAACAACAAATTGACAACCAAACAATCTCCTACGGTGATTAAAGAAAGCAATGAAAAACAAAGCAACACCATTCTACCATTGTAATTAAGACAGGGATTTAATTTAAGACTATTTTTAATTCCCTTTATTGATTGACATCTGCCTGTCTCACCCACATGTCAGTTTTGTTGCACCAGTTTGGGGCGGAACAACTGACACTTTTCTTATTGGTTCTTCTGAGTGTACAGTATGCAGTTTGCTGACCTCAGCAAAGTTGCAGCACATATCTGCCAACTTCACCCATGAAGAATGGCTAATCAGCCTATACAACTCAAAATAGCAGTAGGGGTGTGCTGGGGCTTCACACAAGGCCCATCCACGCTCTTTAAATCGCCCACAGAAGGCTGTCACAGCTGTCAGAAGACCACACAGAGAGTGCTGATGTAGCCTGAAGATTAGCTGAATTATATTAACGCCTGACATCCCCACTGATAGAAGACACTTCTACTTGAGCGTCCATCTCCTCAGGTGGATCATTTATGTTTGTCGATAACACGCCTGGACAGACTTGTAGCTACTTTGTGTTACTCCTGGTGGTTAGTCTGCAAGTTGCACTCGACCACTGGTATAGATGGATGGAGTGCACACAACTGTCCATGACAAATGTGGGTGGCTGTGAGTGGGGGAGGCATAGAGAATGTTGTACATAGGTGTACATGTACAGTAGGTGGAGGAGGAAGGAGTGCACATCCAAAAATCGTGTTTTAACACTGGTCTCAGCTACGAATTGAGGAGCTATACATTACAGCTGCTGTAGGTAAGATATGAGACTATCAACGAGAGCTAAAAAATACCATTTTGAAAATCAACAACACAAAAGCCCACCCCCTCTTCCTCTGCAGCCCATTGGCCCGCCATTGCGCAAGCATCCATGTGATTGACAGGCAATGTAGATTCATTGCACCGATCAGGGAAAAGAGGCCCTCAGAATTATTTTGAGCATTGTCATAAATCACTCATTGATGGCTGACAGATTTCTATGACATTTTTATACAATTACACAAAACGTATAGCTCTAAATTCCTACCTACAGTACCTTTTAATATGACAAGTTTTCTCCTTATTTAGAATACTGTATGTGTTAACAAGGGCAGTGCTTCAGTATAAATCCTTATCTTCCTGACTTGACTGCAGATGGAGGACTGTAGATAAAAGAGCTGATTTGATGTGATTATAGACCCTGTTAACGTACAAAGCTCAATCACCTGAAGCTGAAAGAGCCCTGCAGATGCCATCTGTCAGTGGTCAGTTGCTTGTTTGTGTGTTAGGTGCAGCACTATTGATCTCCTCCTCACCCACAGCAGGTGCAGTGTATTAGCATGAAAACTGTGACAGCATCACTATTCAAGCATGGTGAGGTTACTTTGTGGAGGATTTCAAAAGGACTCCAATTAGGAGTGGTGCACAAAGAATGTTAATTTATTTTAGGAGAAGACACATCAATAATAGAAAAGAAAGACAATAAATAGCTTTACTTTAACTAAACATATATTTTATATATAAAGTAAATGTACAGCATGCATGTAGCTTTACTTTATAATTCTGCAACAACAAAGCATGGGTCTCATTAAGACACAGAAGCTTGCCCTAGGTGAATAAATTATTCACACCTTGGTGGTTCCTGCCAATAGAGAGAACAGAAACATATCTTAACTTTAGTGAACTCATGAATTTAACAGGTGTTGGAGTGGAGATGCTGAAGGGAACCCTGATCTTGAACCTCTCTTTTTTCCATTGCTTTAATTCTACTGAACCTGGATATAGAGAGAGAATAACCCATGCAATATAGTGAACACCTCGTCTGTTGTCCAGCAGTGACTGAGTGTTTACAGACTGCCACAAACACGGTTCACGGGAAACAATTAGCTGTTCAAAATGTGGCTTTATATCTTAAATCATTGCTCATGATGAAAACCTAAGCTTGATCAAATTAAAATAAAGAAAGGACCCAGAAAGCGGAACTGCTTTGGTTAAGTGAAACGGAAGTGCTGCACTGGGTGATAGGTACTATCATATTAGAAAATATAATAGAAAAGCAAACTCTCTGTCCCCTGGCGAAGGCTCTTGATTCAGCAGGGGTTACACATTTGAATTCTCCACAATAAAGGCTTTTTAATCTTCATGATGAGAGTGCCTCAGATTTTCGTTGCAGTGTTGGAAATTATTGCACTGTTGAAAATAGTTTTTTTATAATTGCTGTTTCATTTATTATTGTCACTTCTATTTTTTCAAAGTTTTGAATGAAAACATCATGTCTCCTTTGTTGTCATCTCTGGAGAGGCTGTGCCTGAATGAACATTAGCAAACATTT
Organism: Aphredoderus sayanus; assembly: GCA_027564795.1. Classification (NCBI taxonomy): domain Eukaryota; kingdom Metazoa; phylum Chordata; class Actinopteri; order Percopsiformes; family Aphredoderidae; genus Aphredoderus; species Aphredoderus sayanus. The sequence continues at coordinate 10,388 of JAODUG010043298.1, read as the reverse complement.
ACAGAAATTGATTACCAACCTCATCAACAGTAGAGTACACACACACACACACACACACACACACACACACACACACAAAGGATAGTCAAAGAGGGCTTTGCTTTAGAGGCGTGATGTAAGATTTACTCCACATAAACTGTCAGGTTAAGCACGACCGTGTAAGGATAACTTCTCAGGCCAAACACTGCATATGAGAGCAACTTAACACTAGAACTACCGAGATTCTAAATTATAACCTACTAGAATAGCTATAGCAGTCATTGTGACTGCTCAAATAATTGACATATAATGTCACCAATATTAATTATAAGAATAAATCGACCTGATTGTTAGGATATGTAACAAAAAACATCAGGACATTACCTTTTAATTCTAATGAATGGAAAATGTATTAGTTAAACAACCACAGAACAGCTATTGTAATTACAGATACAAATTCCAATAAAAAACACATTAATTCTTCCTTGAATATTGGAATACAATAATATACATTGTATTATTGTAATGCCATTCAAGACACTCATAAAAATATATAAATGCATTTAAATGCACTAGTAAAACTACATGTTCTATTTGTTTCTAGCTTAAAGCTAAGCTAAGTTTTCAATATGACTGTTACGGCCATTCTAGGTAGACATTTTCAAAACTCTTGTGTTTCATATTTTAAATAAAATAAATGTTAAAATAAAATATAGACATATTTAGGAAAAGTCAGGGTCCTATAGTTACATTGGATATATTTTAATATAGCTAGTACATTTCAACATTTCAAATAGTCAAAATGACTGCCTCGGTAATGCGTGTGTTAAAAGCCTTCATAATAGATAAAGGAGGACAGGCCGACTAAAATATAATCTTTCCCTATTTTCAGATTCTCAGCTTTTAAAAGGTTTATCTTAAAATGTATATTCTTATTCTCACTTTCCATCTTGTGTAATCTTGTTGTTTTTTTTACTTTTATTTGTGTCGCAAAAATGTTTCACCTTCCTTTATGACTATTTTACAAACCAGAGTATTTATTATTTCATTATAAACAGTTGATTAAACTAAACGGAGTAAAATTGAAAAAAGTTAAGTAGAACAACAGTGAGGAAGATCTTAAACAGAATTTGTAACTCAATTTTATTACCTCTCATTACATGTACAGTATATCATGTTTCTTGCCCTCCACTATCCTGGAGGTCTTACATCAGGTTTCCACTCACAACTGCTTGCAGGGGGAGAGCAGCTTGTTGACTGTCAGGACGCATTGGTCCAGCATCAAAAGCGAGGACGAAGACAACCAGGGTAGAGAAGAGAGAGAAAGCTACAGCAGATTGAAATCACAGAACTATCAAAGGCTGTTGAAAGTTTGGTTTGTGCTCTACTGTAGATTTGATTTAAAATATGGGGAAAGGGGGTGAACTAAAACTGTGTATAAAGTTAAACATAAAACATAAGAACATTTACAAAACCGGTAGGTCTACAGCATATCTTCAGGAAAAAATGTTTTAGCGGTTTAGAAATCATTGATATTATAAATGTATTCATTTTTAATTTGGTGAATAACTATTACCTTCCCATCATACTGTATCTTCACCAGGTATGAGATTCTCCTGTGCCCCACTTACAGACATAAACAAGGTCAAACTGTGCTCCAAAACCACTTGATGACATATTTTTAAATTAGAGTAGGATGTGTCGAAGGAATTTACTTGTTTCTATATTAGCCAATAGCGTAAGATGTAGTGATTTATAGGTCAACAACATTTAATTGGATGGAAAAAATAAGACACTCCTCTGAGTACATCCATGTCGTCAGCAGTTCCCCGACAATTGGCCTGATTACATTAATTAATTAAAGACCTGTGAGGTTTCATTGCGAGTTCAAATATATTCTACGAAAGGTCTAAATCAAATAGCAATCTGTACTTTGTATTGAACAAATTGTACAATGAAATGCATGTTTAATGAAGGTTACATGTGAATGCATTGTGCAACTATTTAACATATTCTGAATGTACACAGCATAATATACTGTAATTGGCCCTCACACCCTATTCTTACTGCCATTAGTTAACCAGCATGTTTACCTCTGGAAACAGAATCATGGTGGCACTGGCTGGTGGACTTTCAACTCTATATGTTCCCTCTGCCCCTTGAGTTCCCTCAAGTAATGATTTCCCTTAATACACAGCATTAGCAGAAGCCACAGATACCATGACGCACCACTGCCTCCCAATTTGTTTGTGTAGCGTTCTCTCTCTCCCCCTGAATCTTTGTTATTGGAGGAATAATGCTACAGTAGCATGATACTGTACCATCCTGTTCATGTGAGCTCCGGTTTGATAGGCAAGTCCCAGTGCTTGGGCCACATGTTACTAGGCTAGGTGTGATGTTTGCATACTGTATGGACATTAGCCCATGATAGATGGCTCATCCAAGTATTTAGTGTATGCTTGTTCCTTTCCGTCAGTTACAATAATGCTGCCTTCACTTGGAAGTTGTATGTCAATGTCCCCTTAAGTCAACTTTTGTGGGAAATCCTGACATCATTTTGATACTAGAGTTGGAGTTACCATCAACCTTTCGGTGAAAAGATCATCTTGATTCCACATCTAGATCTTGTTAGTCTACGTACAACGCAAACGTAGGAAGGTTTTGAATATGTGTGGATCTATTATAGCTTTGTCTGACAAATACTTTCAACAATGTTCAGAACTGTGTAAACCAAACCCAGATCTGAAACATATATGAAATAAATACTAATCATGTATTCTACTATGTGTTATGAAACACACATGATAACCCAGGACCACATGCACAACTTACAAAGTTGCACGGCTTTTCTAGAATAGTAATTGGTTTATTGATGTAATGGTCTTGGCCGGGGGGTGTGTGAGGACTATCCAGATGGTTGGCGTAGGGATGACACGCAGACAGGTTGGTGAGCAGGCAGGTAGGCAGACAGGCGAGCAGGCAGACAGGCAAGTGTACAGGCAGGCAGATGGACAGACAGGCAGGCAGGCAGGAATGGAGTAAGGCAATCTCTAACTGGTAAGATGGCAAAAACAAAAGAGCTGTTGCCACAAAAATCCAACTGATATATACTATTCATTATTATAATTATTATTTTTATGATTAATACTTTTTTAATTTATTTTTAAATTTTATATATATATTTTTTTCTGTCAGGTTATCGTATGTAGCTACGGGAACAACCTGGCAAAGGGTGTGTGTGGAGCCAGGGTTCTTATACTGTGGTTGATGAGTGATGGATTGCAGGTGTGTCTTGTTGGTTTGAGCTGCTTCCTATGTCTCCGCCTCCGCCTATCTGTCCACACAGACAGAACAAACACAAAAAATGCATGGCCACAAACACACGACACAAGCACAGACAGGACAGGATTGTCACACCATGTGCATTACGGAAGCAAAATATCATATCCCCAAGAAGCAGAGAGAAGGAACCCTGCTTCTGCCAGGTTTCATTTCCCTCAAACAACAAAACACTTGAACATGACATACTTGTAATTCCAACTTCAGAATTGTGAAGTGGGATCTGACTAATAGCATTAGACATTTCTTTCACTACTGTCCAAGAGATCTGTCAGCACTGGTACCATAGTTACCACACATAAACAAAAATACAGGTGTGTATTTTGTTAGATTCACAAGTTATGTGAAAATATATATTTGAAATAAAGTATTACTTTAAAAAAGTATTTCATTTAGTGTGGATAATGAACACCTCGAGTGTAAGAGAGGCTGAGTGGAAGGTATAAATTCAATTTCCTCTTCTAGATAAAAACAAGATACACTTGACATTTCCTATTTCATTCTCAGCACTGTAAATTTGACCTTTCTGTCCATTTTGTCACATTCCATTACAATCATGTGACAGCAAAATGACTGTGAGCATAAATGTTAAGCAGGTATAATAATCTAAAAGGATATTCAGCTCAGATTCAAGCAAGCAAATAGCTACTGCAGCAGGAATCTTGAATCCTATCACTACGGGGCAAGTGAGACTGGGTTGGCTAAATGGTTGCAGTGGTTGAGCATTTATTGATAATGCCTCCAAGCTTCTATCTTCTCTTACCAGTCATAGCAGAGTACTACAGTAGACTTAGCTATACTGATACTGTAGGATATGTGAATTCCTTTGAATTTCACAGTTGTAAATGTTAATTTAAATTTACATTTACCTTTTGCTATCGCAATTCAAATTCAGTTAAAAGGCATTAATTGAACATACTGTACATTTAGAAGCCATTGTCAATTTACTTCTGTATTAAATTTTAATCTTATAAAAGTCCCATAGCAAAATGTTTGGAATCTAGCAGTAGTCTCTACAAAACAGCTAGCAACTAGGTGTTTTGTTTAAACAAGCAGCTATGTGGTAGGGTATAGGCCTATAGGGTAGTATAAACAGTGGAACATCTAACCAGATGAGGACCACATCTCAGCTGGATGACGTAAGAAAGACTGGCTGATGGCATGGATGGAAAGATTTGACAGGCTTCCAGTACAGTTAGTCTGTCAAAACCACTAAAATATACTGAACTCCTCGACTTAGACTTAAGTACGGTATTCGTTCGTCTGAAAACCATCAAGTGCAAGATACTGTATATATTCAAACTGCCAAGGGAGTCGGTGTAAATAAAATATGTCCTGCTTACAAATGAATGTTTATGAATATGATGTTGATTGATATTATCCCGTAGCCTACCATGCTGTTAGAAAACAATTCAATTAGGAGACTTTGAGTTCAATCTATTTTGTAATTCTTTAAGACCAGAATTGTGATCGTATCATATTAATATTAATATATGATTCATATGCAGACATGTGTGCTCCCCCCACACATATCCACAAAAAAGTGGAGGCTTGTGTGTGTGTGTGCACAGTCAAAAAGGGAACCTTGGTTTGTGCTAGCCTGAAGCCAATAATGAATATATTATTAGAGTTGTCGCTTCATTTGTTAAAATAGAATCAACATGGTAAATTCCTCCTTTTGTTTGTTTTCTCTTCTTCCCCCACATAAACAAAGATCAAATTTAAAAGTGAGAAAGAAATATGTCAACCATTATACTGTATACTCCTGAATAATGCTTAAATAATAATAATAATAATAATAATAATAATAATAATAATAATATAAACTATGTTCAAAATTCAATCTGAAAGAGAAGAGAGAGAGAGAGAAAGAGAGAGCGAGAGAGAGAGAGAGAGAGATAGTGGAGAGAGAGACAGAGAGAGAGAGATAGTGGAGAGAGAGAGAGTGAGAGAGAGACAGAGAGAGAGAGAGTAAAACAGGGTTAAGAGAGGTAAGATATTACTATTGCCTCTATGCACAAGGGAATAGCTGAATAATTGATGGACAAATTAATGTGAGGGGCCTTTCCATGCATTTCCTCACTTTATAATATTCTTTATTAGATTAAGATTTAAATTGCCTGACATTATTACTGAGGTGATTGAACATGCGACTGAAATGAGATGGCTCTGAATACTGTTGATCCCATCTCGGCTGAGAAGGAATGTAATAAGAAGTTTGGTTTGAACTTGACAGTAAATAATAATTATTCTTTGGAGAGAAAATAAAAAGTGATTTGACTCGCATGTGAGCCACAAAACAACCTCTTCAGACGAGATTGGAAATAATACAATTTTCTTCCGATTTCCTGTGTTTAGTCGTGCGTTTATGTGTGCATATGTGTTCGTGTGTGAGTCTTACTACTCACGTTTTGCCATCTCCTGTAGTATGTCAACCTCAGGAGAGAAGACGTAATGGAGACAGAGAGACAGAATCAGTAGCTGGCAAAGAGACTCGTGGGAGCTGAGGTGAGCTAGCTTGATGGCTCTAAAGTGATTACAACGAGACATCTGACCCTTTACAACACTCAAATCCCAGCCAAGTGATGAAGGCAGCTGTGTTTTATTCATCATATTATGTTTGACACCACACAGCTCTTTTAAACACTACCGTAGGAATAAGACAATACCCGCGAGACATTCCATCTTAACTTCCTGTTTCAGTAGGAAATATGTCACCGGCGAGCCAATTTATGGGCACTCACTGTACAGTCTGTGATGCAGCCACAGGAACAGTCTCCACTCGCCTGGGAGGAGCACAAGTGAAACAATTCCTTATCAGGAAATGAGCAGGCTTCAGTGAAATTCTATCAGCTAATAGATCTGATATGCTAACTCCCGCTATGTCTATAGCAGAGTGAAGGAACCTGTGACAGGGAGCATGACTCATACTTTCAACTTCTGATCTCTCTTAGCTCTCCTCATTTGTAGATTGTGTATGTCTATTAAGATATACTTCTCTCTACAGTCCTTTGTTTTAATAGGTCCCGTACGTATACAGTTACACACTGCATTGCCAGAAACAATATTCTCACTCTGCCAGCTTTGTATCACACAATCACCCTGGAGCAGTAATATTGAGCATAAAGCATACCGTACAGTAGCATGATGGCAAATATATATTCTTCTGAGATAGTTTAACTACACCGTACGATGTTCATGCATTTTGTATCATGTTTGCACCATACATCAGTAACATGTCTTTCCTGTTTAATTCTCTGCCTTCAACCTCTGTTGATTTAAAAACACAAATATGACGATGAATATGTTTGGCACAGCACTGACAGGCCCCGTGTTGACTTTCCACCTACATAACAGCCATCGTTCAGCAGACAAGCTATTCCTATGAGGAACACACAGAGTCCTTTGATGTCCCAAGTGTCATTGACAAGGGAGATATAAAGTATACACATTTCAACTCACTTTTTTCAGGCATTTCCAGATCAACCAACACAGAGGCAACTACTGCAACATTTATAACCCAACAGCTGCCAGGTCATATAAATGAAAGGTGGTTCTGCATCCTCTCCCAGAATAATCTAGTGTAATGTGACAAGTTATCTGACATTTCATCTGGAAACTAAAATTAGATTAAATGGTAATTCCACCTTTGATTATTCACTTTTCTGGGACCAAGGATATGTAATATAAGTGATAACACACACAAACACACGCACACGCATACACACACACACGCACGCACACACACACACAACACACACATACTGTTTTTCCAAAAAGCCTGAATAACTATAAAGCCTGGGCTACCAACCATACATCCAACAGTGTGACAATGTACAGTATATTGTTCAGTTGTAAACACACGTCCTGTACATTATAAGTGGGCTAAAATCAATTTAGCAAAATGACAAAATATTTTTGAATTACTTGGCAAGCTCCTTGAGTTTAGCAATTGCTTGAAACCTAACGTACAATATATTGTATATTTTGCTAAGTGAAGAGAACATTTGTGTTTTCTTGTTATTTAAAATGTGAATGTTTTGTGTTAACATTCTCAATTGTTAGATTGAAGCTATAACCCTTAGTCCAGTGTTTTTGCTGAGAACTACCTCCTCATACCATGTGTATATGTTCACTAGTGTTAGCAGCAAACTCAAAGCAAACTGAAAAATGTTTGAACATGTTTGTAAATGTTTGCCTTCATTTACCAATTTGAATGCACCCGGAGTTACAAAAAGATTACATTTGAAAGAAAGCATAATGTTCTGAGCAGATGGGAAATGTTACTGAGTGCTTTCACGACAATGAATAAGAAGGCTTGTAATGGCCTTTACTGCCCAGTAAGTAAAGGTCATTACAAACCATTACAAATTAGGTATATTGAGACAATCTATTGAGACTGCAACTGCTTTGCTCCTAATCTTTTAGATTGCAGTTGTGACTGGTATAATTTCACAGCATTTCACCCCTAATAAAACATAATCCTTAAAACGATGATGATGTTTTTTTTAAGCATGCACATCTTCTTTTTATTGCAGCTACTATCTTCCATGAATATGATACATTTTAATAAAATAAATTAAATTGCTGCCAATTAAATGTTATTTCATGGATTTACTTTGTTTACAGATGTAAACAGCTATGCATGTACACAACTTACAAAGGTTATGTTTTCTGTATAATAACAAAGGCCATGTATACACAGAGTTCGAGTTACAAAGCAGCCAAATATTCATATCACTGCTTTTGAAACACTAAATAATTGTAAGAATCCATCATTGTGACTCAACAAGGTTATATCATCCAAACAGCATGGTCATTGGATATTTAATTGTCAATTCATTTGACTTTTTAATGAGAAAAAGTTGAACTGGAGTCAAGAACACCCATGAGGTTCACAGACCATTACAATGGTGAGGCACATATTATAATACAGAGTGCATCTTCAAGGTAACATCAACCATTAGCAAGTCCCTTCTACAGATTCAATGAATCATAAATAAAAAGACTATGTAAAGCTATGTGCCAGTTCCCTGGTTTACAAACATGTTTTGAAAACATTCCTTTCATCAATTCCACTATCATTTATCTCAGGGTCACATCTGGCGGTGAACCTAGTAAATTATGAGTGCATAAAGTAGGTGGTTAGCACACTTGTTGAGCATCTAGTGCACCATTTAACTCCATGGCAGGCTTGCCCAAAAACTCAATACACATAATTCATCAAGATTAACATCCTAGTGCCCCCAGCCACAGTATAGGCTACTTGCCTATACTGTGGAGCCCAATGTAATTTGTCTTGCACTCAGACTTTGTTCCCTGTTTCTTCACAGCCTTATATAGTGTGATGCAAGGGCTCATGCCGGACAACTTACCAAGCTTATCACGGACTAAATTTGGCATCAGTCGTATTTAGAGGTCACATTTGAATTGCCCTGTGTGTGTGTGTGTGTGTGTGTGTGTGTGTGTGTTTGAGCCTAATACATGTTCTAAACAATATTAATACTTAGAATATTATTGCAATTTGTAAACCATTATATTAATTTAAATTGCTTATTCTCCATTTTCAAAATATGAAGCCATTGGAGACATCAAGCTTATGCTTCTGATAGGAAGAAACAACCATCCAACAACCATTCAGTTCAACAACCACAGCAATTTGTTTGTGTATAACTTTATGTGCGGTATATTTGTATAGTTTATATCCATAGTTTAATTTTAACAAACATAATGTCATATTAAATAATATTTTGTAAACATCTACAGATAAATCAAACAGGGATGGTAATTGATGATTGTTGCTAAACAACAATATGTGTAAGTAATTTTCAAACAAAATTAATACACCATGAAATGATAGGGAACAGCGGCCCTAATAAATGAACCAGTAAAAGTTGAAGAGGTTACTGTTAGGTTTTTAAATTCAGTGTTTGCAACTGTGTGTTTGTGTATACTGTATACAGCATTTACAGTACATGTAATTCTTTATCTTCTGTTCTGGGTTCCTCTAATTTGAACGGGATACATTATGCCCATTTTCCACTTGTTGACACAGTTCATCAAGATCTTAATGCATTTTATGTGACATGCTAATGTGAAAATACCACATACCAGTAGATGATTTATAAGAGCCCATTCCAGCCCCATGTATAAGGCCCTTTCATAATCACGTCGATTTGGTAACTTCTGCCTAATGCAGCTGCCATTGTACCTATTTTAACGAATTTTAAGATATTTTGTTAGCGTACACATACGCAATTTTGAGTAAAACGTCTGTGTGAATCTATATAATGGGATGTGGATGCAACTAGCAGTGTGATTCATGAGCCTAAAATTTGCACACATCCCCTATAAACACTGATATCTTCCAGGGAGATCTCTGTGAAAGAAATTGTGGTGGAATTTGACAGACGGTCTAACAATGGTGCCCACAGAATGTTATTCTTTGTACTTATGACACACCAACTGATGCATCCAGACAAAAGAGTTTCTTCCATCCCTGTCCATTCCCTAGAGAATTATTAGACCCAGACAGGGACAATGACAAAGGCCAAATGTCTCCCCTCCACACAGCCCTGTTCTGCACTAACCGCCAAACAAATATGGCCAACTAGAGATGACAAATGATTCCTAACATCTGTTACCTCATATGGCAGTGTTACATATATACATGCCACAATCAATCCCACTGTTATGTTAACTAAATGGCTCTACTGTAGCAGCACCCTCTTTAAACGTCCAATAATCTATTATTTTACAATCTGGAATTAAAATGGAATGGATGGAAAATGTTTTATGTCAATAGCATTGTCTTTACAAATGGTATAATACATAGAAATATATAACCTGACATGCCAGATGGATTGTTTTACAAGTCCATCTGGGAAGCTGTCCATAGGAACAGTTTGTTTAACCCTCGTAATGTCCTCTGGATCCAAATGACCCAATTCACTAGCTCTTTCTGGCAGATAGAAGGCTCTAAACCTAATTCTACAGTTTACACACACATATGATGTGCACTGCTGACACAACAAGATGTGACTTTGTAACCCGAGGACAACAAGAGGGTT
>JAODUG010043287.1:0-16711 GCA_027564795.1 Aphredoderus sayanus | reverse complement strand
CTGTAGAATTAGGTTTAGCGCCTTCTATCTGCCACAAAGAGCTAGTGATTTGGGTCATTTTCACCCAAAGGACATCACATGGGTAAAGCAAGTCAAGGGTTTTTCAGTATCAAAGCTTTTTCTACACTAAACTTCTGGATGAAATTGCATGTTCTTTTGGAAAAACTAATCTATTTCCACAGCGGGATCGAGTAGGCAGTGAGCTTAAGGCTATGGTTCAAGTACCCCCTGGGTACCATCTTGTGGGGGCAGATGTGGATTCTCAGGAGCTGTGGATTGCAGCAATACTTGGGGAGGCCCATTTTGCTGGCATGCATGGTAAGATATGTCCTTTGCATTGATGGGCCTTGCCTTAACTGCAAATGAGTGTGTTGCATTTTGGTACTTTCATGTAGGTTAATTGAGGTCAGTGTTGCCACTTTCAGATGACTTCAGGTCATGGGTTTAAAGGTAGGGTAAGCACACTTTTTGTCAAATTCAGCAAATATATTTTCTCAGTCTGCTAGCTGCTCATTCTGTGTGCGTGCTGAAAAAATCATCCAGTGTTCCTACACAACCCTGGCTCTGTAAATGGGAACAAAGTGGTATCTATCTACCTCACCACAACACTATCTAGGCAATGTATGTTTTTGTCTTCCTCTAGCATCCCTGACTCCACTTTTTAACTGAAATCTTGGTACATTTAACTACTGTACTGTTGATTGAGGTCAATGTATTCATGACACTTTCAGATGTCTTGATGCCATGGCATTAAAGGTACTCTATATCAAACATTGATTGACAGTCTTCACTATCAGGCATCCACCATTACTTAAATTAGTTAATCAATTAATTAAAAAAATAACCATTAGAAAAGTCTGCTCCTTTTAATGGTTAGGTTTTTTCTCAGTTAGCCTTAACCTAATGGTTTAATGCCGTAAATGTAACCTACCATCCAAAACTTGCACGCTCCAGTTTGACTTTGCCTTGAGTATAAGTCTGGACAGGCAAATCATTGCGCTTCAGTCAGAACCACCAGTGTTTCTGACCAGTCAGCATCGTACTGGCAGCTACTTTAGGTGTGACATAAACTGACTGTGATAAAATGTAAGTTTATCAAATCACCTGCCAGGTTTTTGTTTTGTTTTAAGTGTTTAAGTGTCTAAACAGTTTTTCAATGGCTGGCTTTCCAAATGGCTATAAAATAGAATATACATTTTTCAGTAGCCTGGTTAAAAACATTTTGATGTTTACTTCAGGCTGTACAGCGTTTGGCTGGATGACTCTACAGGGGAAAAAGAGCCAGGGCACTGACTTGCACAGCAAAACCGCTGACACAGTGGGCATCAGCAGAGACCACGCCAAGGTGTTTAACTATGGCCGCATCTACGGCGCAGGGCAACCCTTCGCTGAGCGGCTGCTCATGCAGTTCAACCACCGCCTCAGTCAGCCAGAGGCTGCTGCCAAGGCCAGGCAGATGTACGCCCTTACTAAGGGCATACGAAGGTAAACTTGGGAACTTATTTTTCTGTCACAATTGTCTACAATTGAAAGCTGTCTGCAGTTTTTTTATTTTTTGTCAGATACAAGCTCTCTGAGGAGGGAGAATGGCTGGTGAATGAGCTGGATATAGAAGTAGAGAGGGAGGAAGATGGAAGTATCTCCCTGCAGGAACTGCGCAGGATTGTCAGAATAGCTTCCCAGAGGTGACCAGTGAAGAAACGCTGCATCCCTTTTCCAGCCAGATCACTTTTTTTTAACCTGCCTGTTGACCTTAATTATATAGACTTATGCCACCTGATGTCATTGCTGTGTATTTATTTATTTATTCATTATTTCTTTATGTATTTGTGTTTTTTCGTGCCTTTTAACCCTCCTGTTGTCCTCGGGTTTCAAACTCACACCTTGTTGTGCCAGCAGTGCACATCGTGTGTGTGTAAGCTGTAGAATTAGGTTTAGTGCCTTCTATCTGCCACAAAGAGCTAGTGATTTAGGTCAGTTTGACCTGGAGGACATCGTGAGGGTTATACAGTATATCAAGCCCGCCCACTATCTTTGCCCACAGCTCTCGAAGGAGAAAGTGGAATGTGGTTGAGCAGCGTCTGTGGGCCGGAGGCACCGAGTCAGAGATGTTCAACAAGCTGGAGAGCATCGCCCACTCTGCACAGCCAGCCACTCCAGTTCTCGGCTGCAGGATCAGCCGAGCCCTGGAGCCTAGAGCCGTCAGAGATGAGGTAAACTGGTCAAGTCAGTACTGAGTAATGTTTAAGCTCCTGTGTCTAAAGTTATCACCCATTGGTCGGTGTGTGTTTTAGTTTATCACCAGCAGAGTGAACTGGGTGGTGCAGAGCTCAGCAGTGGACTACCTCCACCTTATGCTGGTGGCTATGAAGTGGCTCTTTGAGGAACACGATATTGACGGGCGTTTCTGCATCAGCATTCACGACGAGGTGCGCTACCTCGTCCGCAGCGAAGATCGTTACCGTGCAGCACTTGCTTTACAGGTCACCAACCTGCTGACCCGGTTTGTACCTCGTTTGATCGTCCAGTGCTTCCTGTAAACTGTACTTGTTATGGCAACTGGTGTTAACTGTCCCCTGCAGGTGTATGTTTGCACATGCTTTGGGCATGCAGGACCTTCCTCAGTCTGTAGCCTTCTTCAGTGCAGTAGACATTGACCGTTGTCTGAGAAAGGAGGTGACTATGGACTGCATGACTCCCTCCAACCCCACTGGTATGGAGCGTAAATATGGGCTTTCACAGGGTGAGTCTACCTTATTGTGAGTTTAGTTTTGCTAAACTAAAAATGCACAGTGAAAGTGATTTGTAGGTCTGATTTGAGTTTAGTTATTTTTACTTTTTGGTTTAAAGACATATGGAAAACACTTTAACGAGTACAGTATAAATTAACGTTCTCAATTATTGCACAAACACCATAACATTTGAAAAACTAAGTATAAAAGCAACACAACTGCAGTTTGCATCTTTCTTAAAAAAAAAAAAGGTAATGTATCCTCTAGCTCATCAAAATCTCAACTGTGCACAGGTGAAGCCATGGACATATACCAAATCATTGACATCACAAAAGGCTCACTAGTCAAAGGAAGATAGAATGGTGTTGGACCAGGCTGTCTTGCGAGGTTCCAGCTTCAACAATGGCCTTCTCATTCAGGAAGCAGGAGATCACTGTTTCCTTCTCTTTTTCTTGGGCTGCTGGCTCTCCTCCGGTTCCTGTGACTGTGGGTTCTGAGGGATGAAGAAGTGGAGTTGGGAGATGTTCAGGATGACAGTATGATGCACTGTATACCTGCACTACACTGGCGCAGATAGCCTGGCTGGGTATAAACCTGTGGATTAAGGGGGTGAAATCCCTTAGCGTCTCACCTGCTGGCTAATGTCCTGGTCTTGCAGGGCGGTGTCCAATGTCGCAGCGTTGATGCGGAAATCTCTTGACGTACTGAGCTTCATGTACTGCATCAGATTCACCTGGACAACATATTCCCTTCATTAGCGTTGGTATTGATGTCAGTGCTGATAACTATTTAATGTTAAAGAAATGTGTTCATATTATAAAAGATTACACTATGTGAGGCTCATGCATACAGTACCTTTGACTTCTTTGAGAGGGTGATGAGATATTTCTCATATTGCTCAATGCTGAAGATCAGGTTAGGAATCGCCTTTGTCTCACGCAGGAGTTTAGCCTTATGTGAGACATTAAGAAAGCCTTGAATAACATTCTGTTCTGACTGACAATATTTAAATTCTTCACCACTAAACTAAAATATTGAATTAATCAGTCAGTCCACTCAGTGTATATAAGTAAGACATTTCTTACAGAGGCTGCAATGTTGGCATCAGCCTGTTTCTTCTTCTTTTTCTTGTCATCCAGCTCTCCGCTCTAATGGAGAAATCAGGTAAACAACACAGCCTCTATGGATGTATAGGCACCTTCCGTGTAACTGACAAGACTGACACTTTAACAAGCCACTGAAATTCGGACACCGATGTATGTTTGCCCTTGTGTGCTAACGTAGCTCGTAGCTACTCCTCACTGAAAGTGTAGGATGCTTCATAGCTACTGGACCTTTTTTTTATACATCCTCTATAAGAATACCAAAACCTTATTTTTTGGTGAACATTTAAGTTCTGAAAGTATCCTAGGGCGTGTCATTTTATTTGTTACAACTGCTGTTACTGTGAAAATGCAGGCTACTGTGAAGTGTTACCTGAACATATGTGATGAAGGAGTAGCACTGGGGTGTTAGATGAGAGCCAGACAGTTTCACCTGGAAAAAGGGAAGAAAACAGTTGGCAGTGTACATGTTTGCAGTAGTATTAGGATGATTCACAAGGAAACAAGGTTTGAAACATACCATCTTCTCAAAGCGTGCTGGGAGTACCCCCTGGTGGCCTGAACACTGCTGAATGTACTGAAATGAAAGAACAGCTTAACCCTCGTAATGTACTCAAATCTCATATTTGGCCATTCAAGTGGTGCCATCTGGTGACACAATACAATATACTTAAGGACAACAGGAGGGTTAATCACTGGGAACTTAGAACAGTAGAAGCTGAAGAGAATACATACATATTTGACCAGGGTGGTAAGTGTGGTGTATGTACGGCATAGCTCCCTCAGCAAGGTGTCGGTGCATGTTCCGGGCAGCAGGGAGGTTTGGACCAGCTCGTTCACTGCCGTCAAGAGGGTTCCTAGCTGTAAGGTCACAGCTTTCTCTACAGGGTCCTGATGGCCTGTTGCCTGGCTTACTTCACCTACACAAATAAAACATCGCTATGGAAATATTCCTACATGGCAAGTTGCTCCTTGTTGCCATGTTTTGTAATGTTACTTGTTTGTTACTCTTGGGGTGTAGGATGGTCTAGTGGTCTGGGTGTTTTGACTCCCAGCCGGAAGGTTGAGGGTTCAAGCCCCAGAGTTGCTGGATTACCTGCAAACATCCTCGGGCAAGATGTCTAACCCCAATTGCTCCCAGTTGTCAGGTGGCTCCTTGCATGGCTTGCACTGCCATCGGTGTATTAATGTGTGTGTGAATGGTGAATGTAAGGCAATAATGTACAGTGCTTTGAGTGGCCAGTAGGCTAGAAAGGCGCTATATAAATGCAGTTCATTTACTCTTGGAAGCTTAAATTAAACAAATCTAATAAATGTAAACCTGGTGGATAAGTAAACCCAAAGAAAAAAAACTACATTGATTATACATAATTTTGATAATGCAAAACTCCTTACCAGAGCTAGGTTTGTTCAAGGTAAGCTGGCTTTTCTTCTGGGCAATCAGCCAGTCCACCTCATCAAGCACTTTGTCAATCTGAGAGAGAACTAGGAGCTAGGATGATGGATAAAGTAATGTTAATGCACTTAAGATAGCTCTATGGACTGTAGCCAATTGTTCTTAATGTCACTCACTGCTGCTGTTGATGCAGTCTTTGTGTTGACAATGGCAAAGTGACATTGGTTCTCAACCTCCACATCCTGTCCATACATAGATTTAGAAATGGACATTTTAGCTATTGATAGATAACTGATACATAGTGCATGATACAAGAGCTTGCACACTATTTCATAAGTGTTAACGTACTGTTGTGGACATGTTTATGTAATGTATATGTAACAAATAGAATTAAAATAATACTTGGAAGATATAAAGTTAAAACTGCAAAAACCATCAAATTCATCAGTTAACCCTCGTGATGTCCTTAATTTTATCGAATTATTCCAGAAGAGCGCGGCATCTGATTGTGTATGATTTTGTGTTTTATAATGGTCATTGCTGTATTTATTTATGTATGTGTTTTTCGTGTCTTTTAACCCTCCTGTTTTCCTCAGGTTTCAAACTCACACCTTGTTGTGCCAGCAGTGCACATATGTGTGTGTAAGCTGTAGAATTAGGTTTAGCGCCTTCTGTCTGCCACAAAGAGCTAGCCACTATACATGGGAACTTGCTTCCACCCTGCCCTCTTGTGGCTAGAATTACCCATTAGGTATTAACAAGGGAAACTTATTGAGCCAAAATATTTTGATGTGCATGTTCTCTTGATTATTAGTCTTGAACTGGGGAACACAATTATTATATATTAACAGTTGTTTTAACTGATTTAAGTACGTGTACCTGATCAATATCACCAAGTTGGCTATGGATGTCTTTGCAAAGCTCCAGCAACAGGCTGACAGGACTTTTATAGAGAACCTGGAGGCTAAATAGAAGGGAGAGCAGGCCCTTGGAGAAGGCAGCATCCTCTGTAACGGTGAGAAACAAACAGTCTTCAAACACGGGTCTTTCTTGTACTAAATTCAATCACTAAGCGGGACTCACCAAAACTAGTCTCCTTGCAGATTTTCACAGTCGAAGTAATCATCTGGGTAAACTGGGATAGAGACGCATGTTAGTGGCGCACCAAATATTACCTTTTAAAGTACAGTTTACAGTAGGAAGACAAACCTGTTGAGAGGAAGGCTCTATTTGGTGTGAAAGAACACTTAAGATGCTGACCAATAGCTGAGCCTCTTTGCTATTAAACTCTTCCTCTGCACGGCTGAGCTGTGTGAACAGCGCCCTCTGTGGACAAAGGAAAAGAGATTTTGTGGCCAAGGTTCAGGTTGAGCATTTAGTGATGGTATTTTTTTTCGTCACAAAAATACATTATTTTATTAGAAAATTCCAACTTCACAATGGCACACCTGAAACTGTCTGACATAGAAGAAGGTAAGCTCAGTGATGTTTCCCCCATCCGGCTCCTCTTCGGAGACATCTGAGAAACATATCAGATGTTGATAATAATATTCAGGTATACGCCCATGCAGGTAAATGCAGTGGTAATAGCTGTTTCTGACCCATGGCAGAGAGCAGCTGGGCCATCTTGTCTGGGTAGCGGTGAAGGCAGGTTGTAAAGATCCGGAACAGCCCCTCCAGACACAGCTGAGAGAGGCTGGAGCGCTTCTCCTTTCTCGCTGCTTCTTCCACCACACTGGGAATGTTGGTATAGCGCCACATCAGCACACTGGAGGAGAGGGCAGACGCATGGAAATACATTTATCCTTGATACTAGTGCTGGGCGAACAATAACATTGTTTTTCACATCACACTCATTATGTTTCCACTTCCTATTCCTGAGGAATAGGTCCTACTACTTTCACATTGGTCCTACTACTTTCCTTTAGCACACAGTTTTTTCGCAATGCAAATGTAATTTGTTCAAAACAAGAACATCTAGTTTTAAAGAACATTAGCATATTTTATCAAATATTTTGTAACTAATCTACGGAATATTTGATTAACTGTACAGTGAACTACTTTAGTTTTCCCTAGTTTAGTGACTACAAGCTATATAGGCTTGAAATAAACAACAATGCTAGTGACAAGATTGGGGGCTGTTAAACAGTAAAATGACGACATGGCATCTCAGTGTTCACGATCACATGAACAGGTGGGACAGGTTCAACCTTGTCAAGTCACAGAGGAAGCGAAAGGTCTTGTCTGTGCTGTGACCGTCGGGACCGTCCGTGTGTCCCGTGTCTCCCAGCTGTTGAGTCTTCTGCAGGGCCACGTTCACGGCGTAGCGCTGGAACTCCCCGCTGGAGCGCAGCACCGAGAGAGCCTCCTCTCTGCTCTGACTACTGTCTCTGGGGGGGAAAGACATTCAATACATCAGTCATTTTAACCCTCACGATGTCCTTATAATAAATATGGTATTATGCCACAGGCAACATCTGATTGTGTATGATTGTATTTGTTTGTTGTTTTATGCCTTTTAACCCTCATGATGTCCTTCGGGTCACAATGAACCAAATCACTAGCTCTTTGTGGCAGATAGAATGCACTAAACCATTGTGTGCATTTGAAACCCGAGGACCACAGGAGCAATAAAAAGCATAACAAAACAAACAAATAATTAATAAATACATACGTACACAGCAATGACAATAAAAGAAAATAAAAAAAGACAATCATACACATCAGATGGCGCCATCTGGTGGCACAATGCAAGGACATCATGAGTTTGACCCTCCTGTTGTCCTCGGGTTTCAAACTCACACCTTGTTGTGCCAGCAGTGCAGATCATGTGTGTGTAAGCTGTAGAATTAGGTTTACGCCTTCTATCTGCCACAAAGAGCTAGTGCGGTGGGCCAGTTTGACCCGAAGGACATCATGAAGGATATACTGTAACATTTGACTCTGGCCTGTTCTAAATTACCTTAATCTAATTCTAATTTTACAGTTTACACGGACATATGACATGCTGCGGATGGCACCATCTGCATTTGAAACCCAAGCACCGCGGGAGGGTTAAATGTTATTTTGTTATTCATTTAAGTCTGTAAAAGGTTTGCGTGGCCTTTACCTGAAAAGTGTAGTGAGGAGAGTGGACACAAAGCGCATCGAGAGCAGACTACGAGGGGGCTTGGAGGACACTCGACCCTTCCCCGATTTTTCTTTCAGAATCTCAGACAGTTTGTGGTAGCGGTTGAACAGTGCCACAATATCCTCGAACCCGTTTTTACTGCGAACACACATACTCTTGACAGTCAAAGGATACCAGCTATCAGGGTAAGGCAAGATTTCTATCAACACCGTGCATGTCCCTGCGGCCGACATGTATGCAGCGTTTACCTGAAGTTGGCCCTGATGAAATTGTATTCTATAAGCACCTCGTATATTCCCATCACCAGGACAGCATAGATGCTGTTCTTCACACCAACACTGGACGCCATGGAGAACTCTGCTGACTTGTCCTAGTTGGTAAACATGGAGACTATTAGAGCTAGTTAACTATCATAGAGACTCCAATAACCATTTTAATAAAACTTAGCTACATCCGTAGCCTACGTGCAATTGATTATTACTCTACAAAAACAGAAAAACGTGTTTAATGCAACCACAAGAATCATTATAGTTTCCTTATTTCAAGTGTCACTTTAGCAGCGCAGCGATTTCCATTTAATTGGTTCAGGAGATGTTTACAGAGGCAGCGGACGGCCAGGCAGTAATTTTCAGCTTTTGCAGACACTGCAGTTCTTTGGTATCTACGAGCACGTAGATAAATTTGTGAATTTTCCCAATTAAAAACTGTTCCCTTTGCCGCCATGCTGTTCGTAATGAAACAACTGACATCGATGACATCGGTTCCATGACCTGGCCCACCTCTTTCAAGTGGGCCCGGGCCCGGATAAGTGAACCGTGCCCGGGTATGGTACGGCGCGATCACATTAGTCAAACAAACCAGACTTTGGGGTCAATCGTGCCTGGATAAGTGGGCCAAGTGTGAGTACACCCTAAGTGACTCTCGACTCATACCAGTTCAAAGTCCTCCAGCTCACACTTGATCATACGTGTCGTCACACTCTCCAGAATAGCGTGTAGTTCAGACTGACAGCTCCCCTCCTCCTCCTCCTCCTCCTCATCATCACTGTGGCCCATGAGGGGGCGGGCTGACACACGCGTGTTCTGGAGCCACAGCAGACACTGCATGGTGCAGCACAGCAGGTGGGCCTGAGGTACAGGTGACAGACGGTGGTTAGGCTGGAAAACCAGCAGGTTAGGTTAGAGTCGAGAAGGGTTCCCCATTAAAGAGGCAGCAGGCAGCTTTGGAGGATTATTGGGAGGATAAGCATTGCTCCGTGAGTGAACCAACCAGAATGGACTCCCTACCTTTTATATCCGCGTGATATGAGAAGTCTCGACTGGTAAGGAACACTTTTTTTAGTTAACCTAGTTAGCCTAAATCTGACATACTGTAGAGTCCTGGTTGCTTGCTTGATTCTCCAAAGTCACCAAATGCATCTTTAAATATTCAAGCATACTAAAAACAAAAATATCTCCACTAGGACTATGGTCACTTATGTTTTAAAGAATTTGATTCAGTAAGAGCAAGACTTAATATGTCCTTGAGTGTTTAGAAAGGCGTCCCAAATATAATGTATTATTATTAAAGACAATTTCATTTAAGAATTCTATAGAATAGTACTTCTGTGTACATTGTAACACATCTCAGTTCATGTGTACACACAGTGTAATAACCAGTGTAATAAGTCTACCAGGGGCTCTTGAAGGTAGATTTGGTCTCCGTGAGCAGTGATGCATGGCTCCAACTTTACTGGAGGCAAGAGGTCTTGTTCAGGCTCATAGTAGCGCTTCAGCTAGGGGAACAATACAACACAATATTGGTGTACTTGACAGTTCAAGGCAGGGTATAATACCTGGTGTAACATACATGTGCAATACCTAGTGCCACATACATACTTGTGAATGGAGGGTCTGCATAACAGAACTGGAAAGTTGGGAGTTGCGGCGGAGCACATCAATAAAACCCTAAAGTTTTTCCAAAAAATTTAAAATGTAAATAAATATTACAGTGAATGTTATGTTTTTATTTCTATCCATCTATCTAGGCAGTTCAATGGTCTGACCTCGTAGAGCATAAGGCGTACATCAGCCTGCTGACTCAGACACCGTCTCAGACTGCTGAGAATCTCCAGACAGAAAGCCTCATTGGCAGCAGAGTTGTAACGGGAATGAACATCCACTTGAATCTAAGAGGACAGCATTAGCAATGTGCAGGTGTTCATTAATAACACCCATGCTGGTACTGCTACTGCTACTACTACTACTACTACTACTACTACTACTCATTGACACCCTATGCTGCTTAGATAGCCATACTGATAACAGACTGATGTACAGAGACAGTACCTGACTGGAGGAGATAGCCTGGCTGCACTGGCTGGAGGCCAAGCTGCCCAGCACTTTAAAGTTGTTCAGCAAGAGCAGGAAGCCCGCCACTGCAGACTTCCTTCCATCCAGCTGACTGGTGGAGACACAGGCCAGACAATACCATTTTTGAAGGAATTTGATGTGCCTTTTCCTCATGCATGAATTATAACGTAATGCCAGTGTTACACTACTGTGCCCGTGGAGTTGATCATGTGAGAAGAAGTAATCTAGCCAAATACCTGGAGAACATAGCCTTGCGAAGAACTAAAATCAAGGCATCCTTTAAGGGCACACTGACCTTCAGCAGGGGCTGGACAAATGCAAACAAAGACAAATGCAACATTAACAAAGAAGACATGCAATAGCTCTTACATTGTGTTATGTGTTTATATGGGCTGGGTACCTGGACTGCTCTGAGCAGACCCTGCACAGTGGCCAAGGGCAAAAATGACAGGTGGTCAAATGTCTCCGTCACCTTGGATGATGACTCAAGAAGGATCATGGGAGCAGAGACCACAATGTCAGAAAAAAGCTCTAGTGAGATGAGAAGAGGTTTAATATAAAGCCAAAGAACAAACGTTTGCCTCCAAATATACATTTTTTACCCTCCCGCTGTCCTTGGGTTTCAAACACACTACCTTGTTGCACCAGCAGATAGCGCCAACCGTGGCACACCATATGTCCGTGCTGTGGTTGGCGCCATCTGCTGGTGCAACAAGGTAGTGCATCCAACGTCAGTGTGACCTGGAGGACAACAGGAGAGTTAAAACAGCAGGTTATACTACCTATGAAGTGACTGACAGGGGATGCCGTCTTTGTAACCAATCGATTCAGGACTTGCTCAAGTATTTCTCCTCTGATAGGCTCATGTATCTGTGGACACGAATAATGGAAACATGGATACACCATACAAGAGACTGGACACACAAGCAGGTAAATAAAAGGTACTAAGAAATAGTGCCATTACCGGTATTACTGTAAATCAACAAATAGGTAGTTATATTAAAAGGTGAAGTTCACACTAGAAAGAGAAAACCAAGGACATGTACCTTGAAGCCTTCCAAAAGAACCTGCCCACCCAACCTACAGGCTTGCTGAGTGGGGGTTTTGGCCGTAGATGGAGCACATTCCGGGGTCTTCCCAAATGGTCCAGGTTTAGGTCCAAATGTGTCCATGAGGAAAAAACCCAATTGGACCAGTCCCTGGGTCACATGGTCCCAGCCAAACACACTGTTCATGCAACAACATGTTCCGTCATCATCGAGCTATCACAGGACATTAGGAATATAACAGAGATCCATGTAGAGGGAGGGATAAATCCATAAAAACATGATCACTGTCTAGTATAACCCTCATGATGTCCTCTGGGTCACAATTACCCAAATCACTAACTCTTTGGGGCAGATAGAAGCCACTAAACCTAATTCTACAATTTACACAGACAGATGATGTGCACTGCTGACACAACAAGGTGTGTGTTTGAAACCCGAGGACAATAGGAGGGTTAAAAGGCACGAAAAGACAAACAAAAACATAATTTATTAATTAATACACTCAGCAATGACAATTAGAACACACACAAAATCATACACAATCAGATGCTGCCCTCTTGTGGCATAATTCGATAAAATTAAGGACTTCACGAGGGTTAATGACTGTATAGTGTACTGTATAGTGTACTATATAGTGTCTTGGACCTGTTCTTGACTGTGTCCAGTATCATCTGAGCCACACTACAATGCTGTGGCAGAGTGTCCTGAAGGAATTTAGAGCTCTGCAACAGGTGCTCATCCTTGAAGCTCTTAGTGATTGCCCCTTTTAAAAGGTCGAACACCTGCCAAAACCAGGTGAGAGGGAATACGTTTGAGTAACAAGGATATAAAGTAACCTTTGCGAGTTTATAACGAATGCTCTACCTGCATCTCGTAGCGTTGGATACGAGCCACTGACAACAGTAGAGCAATGCCAAAAGGACACAGGTCTCCATAAGAGGTCTGCAGAGAACACAATTAGAGTTACACACAGTGCATACACATAAATAAATGTACAGTATTATTTGACTTCATCAATTAAGACTCTCCCTTAGCTTCAACATAAGATTAAACCTGAACAAATAACCTTGAAGCTCTTCAGAAACTCTTTCCCAAGTTCGTGATCCAGTCGGATAGCAAAGACTATGTGAAGGATAGCGGTTCCCTCCACATGTCGTAGCTGGTCTTGAGGAATGGACTCCACCTCTACATCCAGAGTCCTGAGACACAAAAGCTCTAATTGAGGACATATGCCTGTAGAATGACTGAGCTGGTGTTAAGTGGGTCCCAAAGCCGCTACTTACTCTCCATCTTTTTGTTCTTTTTTCTGACAGATGTCTTGCTCCCTAAAATAACTGATAATTCCATCCAGGACTTGCTTCTTACAACCCTAGCAAACATCATCCATTAGTATGTTAATACAATTCAGTTGTGCACAGCAACTAAACAATAGGCATGCATGTCTATTGTGCTCCATCTCACACACACCTTGGCTGATAACAGTAGCAGCTGATAGACCAGTGGTGGAATCTCCTGCAGTTCCAGTTTAAGAAGCATCCTCAACACTTTCTCTATGAGGAATTGCAGCTCCTCTGGAGACAGTGGCACATCCCTAGAGAGAAGATAGTCCCTATTTATGGAGGATGGAATAGCAGAGCCCTGCATGTTGTAGGCCCTTAGAGGCATTTTGGATTGCACTGCAAACATTGTTGTGTGTGAAGTCAAAGACCTTACCGAAACATGGTGGTCAGGTGGGTCACACACTGGGAATCCCACCTGAGTAGTCAATGTAAAAAGAAAAGAAACACAGCAAAGATGAGTTACCATTAAGAGTTATAGTTTGGAATTTGTATTATACTGGTTTAATAAATGTTGATGATGCAGTAATAAAAAGCTACCTCCAAAAAACATCCTCTTTCATAGATAATAAAAGTATGTATGATAAAATTCTAAAAAAGGCGTCACCTGCTTGAGCACAGACTGTTGATCAACTGTTTCTTGTATTGCTCCCCACTCAGTTCCCCTGAAAGACAATGTCCATAAATGTCCCATTTAAATAATGTATTCCTTGATTGTGTTAAAGACTGTTTACATATGAAACAGAATGGTGCTGGCTGTAGGGTAAGGTGCAGAGAATGACATGAGCATAACAGTGGGAAGGGGAGTAGAGACGCATGCAAGCTACTCAGCACTCATGTTGGGGAGGGGCACTTTAGAGGTACATAGGTGTGTTTCATCAAGTGTGCACAACGCTGTAATGAACAGAAAATATTTCCACAATGTGCTTACCTTTGCCATAAGTCAAGGTATCACAGGCTGCCAGGGCCGTGAGCACAGTAGGAAACAGTTCAAGGGATTTCCCACTTCCCATCTTGCCTGCTTTGATGGCATCAACAAAGATAGATGCAATTTCCGCAAGAGATGATCCCACCAAATTGTGAGTCTACAATAAAAAAAAAAAATAATATAAAAGCAAAAATCTGATTTTGATATACACTACTTCATTCAACTTCCGTTTTTACCAGCTGAGGGCAAAAACATGAACTTAACATTTTTTTTATTTCACAGACAATCTGTTAACATGCAAGATATACGGTATTTCTGAAATATATTAAGTAGACCATGCATGTCAAACATAAACCATGTTAAAATAGAAAAATCACCTCTAGCATTAACAGTCCAATAATGTCAGCTGCTACTTCAGACTGGAGGTCCCCAGACTCACAAAGTGGGATGCAGTGCTGGTACAGCAGCAGTCTGCGATTGGAGCCCCCTGGGGTACTGTGTGGGGAACCTAAAATGCATGTAGGGAACAACATCTGCAGATTAGTAAACCATCAACTAAATGTGCTGTTAAAGGGTACTCCTCAGTGTGTCTGGACACTGGACCATTCAACCCTTGTTGTTGAAAACAGCATTGCGAATACATGTCTTGCATGCCCTTCCCACATCTCAGTAGGTCACACTCCTGTGTACTCATCATACTACTGCGCATATACACAACATTCTCTTTCCCCAACAAACAAATATCAGCGGGGAACTACAGCTGGAATGTATGGTTCTGGGGGCCCAAAATGCATTTTATGAGTGTGCCTTAAATATCCAGTATTTCAGAGACTGCATTGTTTGTAAACATAATACAAACTATATGTGGAATTTAACAATAAAATGATCAGTGACCGGTATAACAACCTACCTTTAAAAATGCCTTTGATGATGGCACCTATATTCTTACCCTTCAAAGCACCGTTTGTGATCACAGTGATCAACTAGGAGAAAAACAAAAAGAAAAGAATTAAGTTGTATATGGTGCACCTCGGATCCCATGGTTTTCTTGCTTCTATAGATTAAAATACATTAGACAGACATTGTTTAATTGGGATGTTAAGAGGCCTACTGTTGTCATATTGCAGTTAAGTGTGAGGTGTCTGAAAAGCCATATTACTGTGCCCAGCAGTTATTCTCTGAAGTCAGTTGAGGAAGCTGTGGTCTGACAGTGTATTTAATGAGACAACCTAATAAATAGAATTACACCTCTCAGAATTTAAGACACATATCCTCCTACCTGCAGCCTCTGTGATGCTGCATAATATGGCACACACACCTTGTACCAAGACATGGTACAAAGGTGTACAACAGGCAGCACAGCAAAATGCAACAGGCAGGATAACATAATTACAACCTAACATAACGTGAATGTACCTGATCATTTGTTAAGGAAGCCAGGTACTTTTGAAGTTCAGCTGTACTCTCTCTGTCTGAGAGCAAGACAATCTTCTCAATTTCACTCCGCATCTTCACTGCTGCAACATTACACATGGATGTCAATGCACACATCAACAAACATCAACAAACTGTATATTATCTTCATCTAACACAAAGCTGAATATTGAAACTCATGTTACCATAAATTTGTAGCTAGATACGATACTGTAGTTTAGACAGAGACTCGAATGAATCTTTTCAGATTATTACGAACGAAGAAGAATCTCCAAAATACAATACAGTTCCCGCCAGCAAAGTTGGGCGCACTCGTGTATTCTGTCAGCGTAACCGGTTTGGTAACGGGCGGAGTTAGTGTTGAGTTTTAGAATACCACCTCACATACATTCCAAAGCTTGTTTTTGAAGCTAGTTTGGCGTGCGCGTATTAGAACTAGCATTAAGGTACTCTGGTCTAGTAGCCTACATCTGGGTGCGTTCAGTGGACTAAACGTTCAATTAACGTTTTTAGTGAACGACACATTCACTAAAAACGTTAACTCTAAAATGTTTGCAACGTTCTTGAACAACTTCCAAAGATTTTTTATTGCGTTTCTGATGAACATTAGTGTGACAGCATGACAGAGGTGGCTTGGTTGTATCATATTGTGCATATAATACATGTGGTGCAGCAGCTCTACACTAAAGCATAAACTATAGCTTGCTGTATTACTATGGTGACTACAGCTACTTTGGCCACATCCTGAAAACTTCCAGTCTGAGAAGTTCCCATCTAGAGTGATGGGAACAACAACATCTGTGTATTTTCTTCTGATTCTGAACATTTTGGCTAGATGATCCAGAATATCCACACCAATTTTGGCTACATATGGCCTATCTATTGTATATGATAATGATATCTGGTTGCTGCTTATTGCCTTCAACCTTGTAGGACTCAAGGTCATCTGTGTCTGTCTTCCTTTAAAATAACCTAAGATTATAGATATTTGAACTCAATCAAAACTTGGACTCACATTGCCAAAGCTGGGACAGTTTTGTGGGGTGTGGTCTGCATCACTTTGTTTGTGGTTCCATTTGCAGAGCCAGGGCTGTGTAAACACCAGAATATTTTTTCAGCACCCACACAGAACAGACAGCTAGCAGTATTATCTTAACCCTCATAATGTACTCCAGGTTAGAATGACCCAAATCACTAGCTCTTTGTGGCAGATAGAAGGCGCTAAACCTAATTCTACAGCTTACACACACA
>JAODUG010043276.1:2277-16714 GCA_027564795.1 Aphredoderus sayanus | reverse complement strand
TAAATAAATACACACAGCAATGCCAATTGAAAAACACACAAATCATACACAATCAGATGGCGCCGTCGTGTGGCCAAGTACTATATTTCTGAGTACATTACGAGGTTAATATATTGTCTGTATAAGTAATAACTAAGAATACACTAAATTGTCACCCAAATGTCTTGGATAATAGGTGTGGTTTTGGTTATCATCAAGTCCAAGTACAATTCTATGCATACAACAATTATGAAATGGGCCGTGGTGAATTATGAGGGTTACAGTATGAGGTGGCAAAAGCAATCAGAGAATATGAGAAGTGGAAGGACATTCAGAAAAGATGAGTCTAAATGAATGCTTCTGGGGTAGAATTCATGGAATGCTAGAAAAAAGGGATTCAAAAGCAAAATCGAAATCGAAAACGTTATTGTACATACAGTAATGTTGAAATAGCTTGGGGCTGTTGGGGGAATATTTTTCCCAGTAGGAAAAATGATAACGTAGGTTAAACTTTTATTTATTTTATTATACATTATTGTAATAGCTTCTGGCATGGCAGGGAAAGATGATTGACTGGATCCTAGAAAGTCCAATGATTGGTGCTTATTACGCCAAAACGTTTAGGCATTAAAGAGCATTTGTGGTGTCTTCACCATTGAGTCTTACACTTAGCGCTTTACATAATTTAACACAGTGAATATTTCTGATGAAGTTATATAAACCAGATCCACATGATTGACATGGCATGTTCAAATTCATTAATGCTATAATGACTGTAATAGTGTAACAAACAACTACAATCACAGCTGTAGCAGGCTATTTCCTTTTGCAAAACAGTGGCAAGAACTGTGATTAGACAATGTGTTACTTGCTCCTCAGGTTAAGTGAAAAAATGTCAGAAGGAGAAAGACAGAGAGTTAGAGAAAGAGAGAGAGAGAGACAGAGACAGAGAGAGAGAGAGAGAGAGAGAGAGAGAGAGAGAGATCGATGAACAATTGAGCTCAGTGAATTATTCAGAGAAGTGGTCTTGATGCCTTGGGGGACTGGGAGGACTCAATGTGTGTCTGCACTAGGCATGGAGCTCAGGTCACGCTTGAATTACAAATTTACTGAGTTTCCCTCCCAAAAGGACCTGCAGATCAATTCCACTGCTCTTTGCAGCAGCTATCAGAGTTGAGAATATACTCTCACTATAGACTTAACAGTTTCCTTCAGAGTATCACTCATTACAGTGGCTTAACCCCTGTACGCTAGGCTGTGTTCCAGGTCAAACCAAAGGTCTTGGTTTGCATTTTGCACTCTTGCATTTTGGTCCAATCTCTACATGTGTGCATGAACATGTGCTACAGGCAAAACACTAAACCATTGCCATTTCACAATGTTTTGACTTACTGTATAGAAGGGAATGTGTTTAAGTAATGTACAATGTATGCATGCACACAAATATATATAAAGCATTATGCCAAATCCCTATGCAGTGTTAATGGGGACTGATTAGATCAATACAATTTACTGAATTGAATAAAATATATAACATTAGCACTTTAAGCGACTCATTAGCACTATAAGTAACTGACAGCACTATATAAAAATATAGTGCTGAGGATACTAATGGACAAAAGAGGAACAAAGCATCCAAAACAGAATATAATATACTGAATACACACACACACACACACACACACACACACGCACGCACACACACACACACAGACAGTTTGGGGTCACTTAGAAATGTACTTGTTTTTGAAAGAAAAACAATTACTTTTGTACATTTAAACAACATAAAACTGATCATAAATGCAATGTAGACATTGTTCATGTTTACACAGTACTAGCCTGATTTATAAATGAATATGCACATAGGAGGTGCACAGATGCCCATTTTCAGCAATCAACCATCACTCCTGTGTTACAATGGCACATTGATCGCACATAGGAAAACTATTAAAGAAGCAATGAAACTGTCCTTCTTTCGACTTGTCGTATCTGCACCATCAGCATTTGTGGCTTCAATTACATTACATTATCTAGTCAGAAGAAGTATTGCTAATAATTATTCGCTTCACATCAATAAGCTGCAAGTTAAATCATTTTATCTGTGAGAGGTGCATACTTGCATGCCCAAGCTACAAGCTTGGGTTAGGCTATTGTGCAAAGTATCAGCATCAGATTTGTCTAGCTTGTGCAGAGTATTTTCATTTAGACCAATAAATAATCTGTTTTAATAAGGATTTCCTCTTACAGCCTTGTAGTTTGATGACAAAATAAATTCAGTTTTCAGAATGTAATTCAAAACATACACTACATTGAAAGAAAACAATGGCATTTGAAATACAATGAGAATTAATTTGGTTTAAATTATCCATTATTAGCTTCAGTAGTGACATTTTCCTGTTATTGAATCCAGGGTTTGAGATGAGATAGATGAGATCTCAATTACGCCTCCACTAACAGCAGTTTAATAAACAGCTTGAAATGTCCGTCATAACACTAGATAGGCCTGCCTATACATTTTTTTTTTATAAATAATTGATACTGACTGGACAAACCAACCAAGGATAAAGTGGAATGTGAATAATGCAAGCCAGGTTAGACAGCAGCGCCATCTGCTGGAAGCATAATCACTAACTCAATAAATATTATTTCCTTATGGCAAAGCAGGTAATTTCACAAATTCTATATTGCAGAACCATTTAATTATAGATTGGATGATTGCACATAACAAAACAATGCAATTTCACAGATTTTTATTTCAAAGGAAAGACGCTGTTGACACCCTGATTCCACTACATATATGTAGTGGCTGCTCTTTTAAATGAGTAGGTCATCAATGGCGTAACAATGGAAATTTACAGTAGTTAACAGTATCACAGATTTTTGTGAAACATAGTTTCATAAAGATTAGGATTGTCTAAAATAAATTAACACAAAACTCACTGCAAGTAAAAGAGGTTTGATATTCCAAATACCGTAACACAACACCCCTAATTTCCAACATAATTTCCCACATTAGCACAGATCACTGTTTCAGCCATTCCATTTCATCAGCACAATCCACAAGGGAAAAAAGATTTTGTCTCCCTCTTTTTCAGTCTGCTTTTCAGGCTTATTTTCAAAATGTGGTTGTAATATTGATCCCAGTAGCACATAAAGATGCTCAGCCACCATCCCTCCATATCTAATGGCCACTTAGAAAGCTAAACCAAAGTCTTCGCAAATACTGACAGTAGATTAGTGAAATTAGTTTTTGAAAGGATCTTGTCCTAACCCTAGAGAGAGAGAGAGAATAAATAATAATAATAATAATAATAATAATAATAATAATAATAATAATAATTACATTAACAAAAAGCACTCAGTGAAATCAGTAAAATGGCAAATTTAACTGTGTATAGTGTACTTGTGTGTCCTAAATTATGTTTTGTTTGTTTGATCCAGAAAGCGGATGCCATGAGCACTACATCTATCCAGCAGAGTCAGTGTCAGGTTTAACAGGGGAGAGGCAAGGTTAGATAGATGGAAGACTAACAGATGCTAAAAGCCTGGATGGCATCACTTTATTCACTTCATTTCCAAAACAATACACACAAACAGGAAGTCTGCATGTGTCAGTGGAAGGATATATTTTGAGGCGTCATCATGAATTGTTCCTCATGTTATAAACCGGTATTTAGGTCTTCACCCAGTATTTCATGTGTTCTGCTGCTTCAAATGCACGCAGTAGCCAACGCTCATTTCAGAGAGCTACAGTAATAGAGTTCTTTTTTTGGACTGCAGCGGGATTGGCAGCCTTTCAGTGTTGCTATGGTAACAGCAGCAGGCCCAGCACACAGAATAGTGTCAGGACTCCGGGTATGCAGGGAGTCCAGTCGGGCTGGGCTGTACCCTACTTCAGGCTGCTCTGTTTGGGCATCCTGGCTGCCAGCAGCAGCTCCGACTCCTCCTGGGGCCCCGGGCCCTTCATGGCCATGCTGGCCCCCACCATGGCCGGGTAGCTCCTGTTGCGCCTCATGCCGTCAGGGCTGAAGGGCGAGCTAGAGCGCCGCAGCGCACCCAGAGGTCCCAAGACCGTGGCCCCCGGGGCCCCGGCCACGCCCAGCCTCTTCACCTTGTCCAGCAGGTTGAGGTTGTGGACGGACACGCTGACGTCCGTCTGGCTCTCGCAGTCCCTGGCTCTCTGCCGCCCCCTGGTGGCCCCCGCCACCTCCTTCAGGATAGAGCGAGCCGGCTTGGAGGCCAGGAAGTTGTCATAGGAGGGGCTTTTGAAGTCGAAGCCCAGGGGAGTGTTGACGCCTCCTCCGGCCCTGGCGGCGGCCGTGAACCCTCCCTGTCCCGTAGGGGAGTTAGGCGGAGTGGGAGGGCGCGTGGGGTGGCAGTGGGCCGCTCTCTGGGGAGCGACAGAGGTGCTGAACAGCACGCCTCCACTGGGCTGGCTGGGGTCCAGGCTCTGCTGGTGGTACATGGCTGCTGAGATCCCCCTCTCCTGTAGGAGGCGCACTAGCCCCAGAGACGTGCTGGTGGTGCGTGTGGCATCTCTGCCAAGGGAAATACAAGAGCACAAATCACGTTTAATTTCCTAAGACGTCGTATGGTTCGCTGGTCAGAGTGGCTGAAGTTACAAATGGTTTATCCAATCAACTGACAAGATGCTTATGACAAAAACCGCCCTAAACAAACAGTTCCTATGGACGGCTCCCCAGATGGAGTTGTGAACAACAATCCATCTGGCATGTCAGGTTAGGGGAACACAGCAGAGGAAGAAAAATTATCTGCTGGTCGGTTTTGTTTTGTTTGTAGAAAATAACATGTTTAGAATGTATGTGCATTCTAAACACTTTCTAGCCTAACACTACATGAATAATACATGTGATGTTATTTCAGGAACTCCAGATCATTGTGCTAACTTCCAGGCACCCGGCACAAAGTATAGTGATGGAGGAACAGCTGAGTCATGCCTGAGGTTGGTGGATGACTCGGAGGGCCGGAGGCTGAGGCGGCGGGGGGTGCAGGGCGTGGTGGCGGGTGTGGTCAGCAGAGTGCTGGTCATCACACAGGAAGATGTGGCTGGACCTGGGTTCAGACTGCAGGGAGAAAACATACCGGTGGACTGTAAAGGATTCGTCCATGACATCAACAGCTTGGAAGGCGAGGTCATCTAGTTACTGCATGGAAAACATACTATTGATTATAATGGCAGTGTGGGTGTGGTCATGGTCTGACCTTGGCGTGACACGGGTCTGCTCATCCGTTGGGTGGAGGATGCGACAGGTGGTGAAGGTGTAGGTGGAGCTGGTGTGAGCCATGCTTTTACCTGGGTAATATGCCGCTGAAATTCGAACAAAAACATACATCATGCCAGAGCAACTTCCCAGAACGCACATATCAGTTCACAAAGTTCTTATCAAAAACGTATTCAAATAACACACACACACAATAAAAAGATACAACTGTTTATAAGAAAAATACTGCTCTTCATTTTAGTTTATGCGTCTCAGCCCTCCCGCTCTCCTCAAGTTTCAAATGCACTACCTTGGTGCGCCAGCAGATGGCGCAACAAGGTAGTGCACCAGGTCGGTTTGACCCGGAGGACAGCAGGAGGGTTAAACAAACACTTAGACTGAATCTTCAGTGTTTCCAATATCATTGTGTGTGTGTGTGTGTGTGTGTGTGTGTGAGGGTGCGCGTGTCCATGCCCACCCAGGGCGTCTGTGTTGCTGAGGTGGGGTGACGGGTTTGCGATGGTGGGAGAGGGCAGGCCAGCTCCAGCAGGAGGCAGCCCCTGCCAGGGGGTCCCGCTGCTGGGGCAGGAGGCGGGGGGAACCGCTGGAGAGTCGGCGGCGGCCGAGGAGGTGGGAAGGTTCTGGAAGTACTGGTCCCCTGGTTCATCCTCCTCAAAGCCTCCCCATGGGTACACCTGTTAGGGTACAACCAGAGACATTATATACAAGACAGACCACGTTTCTGAAGAGACTATGGGAAAGATGGTGGTTAGATGCATATATCCCACCCCTCTCCCCAAAGAGCCAAGCATCTGCTTTGTAACGGGCAAACCAATAACCTACAGTATTAAGTCAATTGTGCAGTTGCACACACATTTAGATACTGTAGGTTCTGGTCTGGTTGGCCCGGAGACCAGACCTGCCTGTAAGGACATATATCTGTTGTTGGTGTGCTTGTGGCACACAGACACACACCTGGTCCAGCTCCAGCTCCAGGGGCCTGTAGCCCTTGGACACGACACCAGGTCGGGGGTCCAAGATCACGCCCAGGTGGGGCTGGGCTAGCCTCTGCCAGTGATGCAGCGTGGCGGAACCTAAAAGTAAAAAGACGTGCTTGATACCATTCACAAGACCCGAATAATAATCAATCAAATGTGCTGTTGTCCGTATGGGTGAGTTTTCATCTTGTGCTTTCCCTTTCAATTGGTGCCGTTAGCATTCTTCATGCAAAGCATTTTCTGCAACTTGCACTGCTGAGATACATATTCAATGGCAGACTAATAGGGCTCATTTGTGTTGGTTTCACAGAACAATCTGGAATGCTAACATTATATTTATTATTAAATGCTGCAGAATAAAAGGACTACAGCTGTGAGAAAACAGACCCTGAGAAAAAAGTAAAACGTAAATGCTTTTAGTAAGACGTTATACAACTAGGTGCAAATATCTCTTTAAAGGTTTTTTAAATTTTGCAATGCCTACTAAATTATGAGAAACATGAATAACAAATCGGTGATATAATGAAAAAAGGGGACAAAATAAAGTGGAAGACAGAAAGAGTCTTTCTTCCAGGAGGAAGAAAAATATGAGGAAATGGAGAAGAAATCAGAATAGGAAGAATATTTTTATTGCAAAGCCACACCCGATTAAACAAGAGATGTCAAGAAATGGATAGGTCAGAAAAACTATACAACGACAAAAAGAAACAATATGTACGATACAATGTTTGTACTCGTGATTCTGATATTAATGTACTGTATTGCATCCTTCACCAAAAACTCACTTTCATTTTAAAAACGCAGTACTGCTCATCACCAGCGGGTGGCAGTACAAGCCAACCCAAACCTTGCTGCAGTGACATCATACCCACATGGCTGAACAACATCCAACTATAAATATTAAGATCTCTTTATACATTCTGTGTTGTAGCATGTGTGTGTGTGAGTGTCTACAGCCATGCTCTGGGCACACGGGGGCACCTGTCAGACTTGTGGGGTGCAACAGCGACCAGCAGACCCTATAGAGCATCAGCAATGGGGGCCTGTCGCTCCCCGCCTTCACCTTGCTACCTTTTCATGGGCCCACCTCCATCCCCGCACTCCTCCTCGCCCAGCCCTAGCCTCTCTCCGCCTCCCTCTTGTCTCTCCTCCGCTCCCCCGACTCCCCCCTCCAGGCTCGCTTGCTTCCCCTTTTCCCTCCTGTCCCCTGGCCCTCACCTTCCAGGGGCTTGACGATCTGCAGCTTGTCGGGGAGGTAGGGGCCGCGGGAGGCCCACAGGTGGATTCCCCCCAGGGACATGATGCTCTCGGAGGGTGTTAGGGCCCCCTGGCCCCCTGCCAGGCCCTCCGGGAGCCCCCTGTGGCCCCTCCTGCGCTCCTCCTCGAAGAAGCGGCGCTCGCTCAAGTTGTTCTGGCGACGCAGAGACAGGCGGCGCAGGGCCAGCCGGAGGTCCTCCACCCCGCCCTTCTTCTCATGGCTGGAGTACCATATGAAAGGGTTTTTTAGATTATGCAATATATACTGATCATTATTACTATTATTATATGTGGTTACTTTACAATTATTATGTTTTGGTGTTATGCGAGAACATAACACTTGCCCTGTAATTGATTTGATTTGGTCTTTTTCCTTGGCACCCTGGCTTAGAAACATATCTTTACAAAACAGTGTATAAGTGTATGAACCAAATTGTTAAATGGTGGAGTTGGTTGATTGATATACAGGGAGCCTGGGTTAACCAGACACTTTCCGCTGATAGCTGGCTCTATTTTAACAAGACATTTTAAAAGACACCCTTTGCACAGTGAATTATATCTTCTGCCTTTTAAAATAAAATGGGCAACTAAGCAATAGAAAAATATAAAAGTAACCTGAATCTGATAAGTCAACAACAAAACTAATGAACTAAATAATAGTGACACACTGAGTAAATAAAAGACCCCGCCATCCTCACCTTTCCTGATTGGATACGGTCTCCATCAGGAGGCTCTGAGCACGGTTGTCAAGGGCGATGCCCTCTCTGTCATCGGCATACAGGCCGGAGTGAGGTGTGGCCAGGCCACTGGACTGAGGGGAGGTCCGGGAGGACAGCGACTGATTGGAGCCCGGGATGTTGACGTTAGACAGGATTGGGGAGCGCTGCCGGACCGACTGATTGATGTTCTTGACCGTCTCAAACACACGCCTGTGGTGGCTCCTTCAGGTGCGCACGCACAGACACACATGCACACACTTAAATATATGACATTAGAGTTATTATTTACATACATAGATACACACACACACACACACACACACGCACACACACACACACACAAACATACATATCTTAAATAGTTACTACCAACTGTGTGTGTTCGTACTTTTGTTCTTCACACTCTGGGTCGTCCAGACTGAGCTCCTTCCTCATCGTCCCTTCAATCTCTGCTGCCAGAGAATCCTAAACACACACACACACACACACAATGTCACGATGGTCTTGCGTTTGAGCCTCAAGTGCACTGAACTTTCCGGAGAGTTCAGAGAGAAAGATTTACTTCTCTCCCTCCCTCCCTCCCTCCCTCCCTCCCTCACCATGGGATACAGTCCCAGGGGGTGGAAGCGTCGGGGGGTTCCGGCAGGGTAGTTTCTGTTCCTCAGGTTCTTCAGCTCCTCCTGGGCCTCGTGAAGCATCTCGATACACTCAGAGTATTTCTCCTCTAACTCCTGGAGCTACGAGGCCAATAAACACACACACGCACACACATAGGCACACACACGCACACAGATTAGTATGACAGTAGTGGTATCTTCATTCCTATTAATTTAACACATTTGGGGATAAATCTGGTGACAGAGAGTAAAACCATAACATATATGTTTAAAATGCATTTTTACATTGACTTACTACCAGAACTAATACTTGTAGCAACTTATACTTGTACACTGACCCAACACACTAGCTCTTTGTGGCAGATAGAAGGCACTAAACCTAATTCTACAGCTTACACAGACATATGATGTACACTGCTGGCACAACAAGGTGTAAGTTTGAAACCCGAGGACAACAGGAAGGGTAAAAGGCAAGAAAATAATAATAAATACATGAAAAAAATAAATACACACACCAGTGACAATAAAGAGAACCACACAATCATACACTGGACAACAGGAGGGTTAAATGTACAAAGCCTTTGAAAAAATAAGGTCTATCAGACATTAACAGGGTGGTGCTGAGATGTAAAAGAAAATATTAAGTATATAAAATAGTTACCTCTGCTGTAAGCTGCCTTTGGGCATCTTTAGCTGCCAATAGGTGCTGAGACAGCTCCTCATTCTCTACTGCATACTAGTGGAAAAACACACACACACACATAAATAATAGGCCTTTTGTGACCAGTTACACAATCTGAATCTAGATAGATTCTATAAATGATAAATATATAGAGGTGAGGTCCCTCACTGATTTGGCTTTCTTCTGCAGGTCAACGATCTGGGAGAGGAGGTGTGTGATCTCCTCCTGCTGTCTGGAGGCATCCTCCGTCTTACGGGCCAGCTCCTCTGCTATGGTGGAGATATGGAGACTAGACAACCCTGATGGACAGCGGAGGTAGGGGTGGGAGGAAGAGAATGATATACTGTAGGTAAATATATACAGTATGTGGAAAAAAACAATCCCACAAAACTGTTGGGGGAGCAATACCCATACTGAAATATCTTTTTTTGGACCTAAATCTAATTATTTAGGAAACCAAGCTAAATGTAGAGTAGTAAAAGAGTAAGCAACATGTATATTGTAATAGCATAGCTAATCAATGAAAGCAAATGATTCAGACCAATGCCATAGTCTGGTCTGGCTTGTAACATTCTAGAGCTTACTGAGTTCCTTCACACAATCATTGACTAGCTGTTGTTCCTTCTCCTCATAGGTCTCTGTCTCTGTCTTCAGGTGGTGGGCCTGCACACACACATACACACATTGTACAGGCAATATCCACAAATGCATGTGTTAGAGTACAGTACAGTTTGTATGTTTGTTTACATGTAAATACCTCGGAGCGTAATGACAGGTTCTCCTCCTCCAGCTCTTTAAGTTTCCTCTGGAGGTTGTCTGTCCCAAAGCCTCCTGGGGTCGACCCAGGTTTGCTCTTCTTGCCCCTAGAGAGAGAGAGAGGGAGAGAGAGAGAGAGAGAGAGAGAGAGAGAGCGAGAGAGCGAGAGAGCGAGAGAGAGAGAGACTCTAAAAGGCCAGTACCAAATGCTGTAATAATTATTAAACTGCTGGGCTGGCAGTGCGCCTGGAATAAACTAATTTGCCATCCTGCATCTCAAAAACATACAAAAAAATCAATTAAATTAAAAGCTATTTAGTGAGGAAAACAAACAGTTGTGGAGAACTTGTTTCAACTGAGAACTGTTGTTTGCCTGAAATTGTAAATACGGCAAACTAAATTAGTATTTAGTTATGCTATAGAGTTTGGTGTGTAAAATTATACAATACCATCAGGTTTAAAACCAAACATTTTTGGCAGTGTATACTGTACTGTACATAATTTCACAAACACGCACACACACACACACACACACACACACACACACACACACAGACAGCATGCAAACATGTCCTATTTATTACTGTATGTGAGGGGACATAACTATGTCCAATGAATATACATAGGCTTAAAGCAGTGAGCACAGAGGAACTTACACTGGAGAGCCACTGGAATCATCCTCGCTGTCCTCCGCCGCGTTGGTGTAGAACTGCAGCAGCTCATCCTTCAGGTTGAGTTCATGGTGCAGCTGGGCCACCTGGAAACACTTCACCGGTCACACCTTGCGCGAGCGTGTGTGTGTGTCTGTACACGTGCGTACCTACCTCCTCGGTGATGTGCCCTACTTGCTCCTCTAGGTAGTCATTCTGTTCAGTTAGGGCTCTGTTCTTCTTGAGCAGTGATTGGCCGATTCTGGCAGCCAACTCCAAATCCCTCTCTTTCTATTGGTTGGAGAAAACAGGCAGGGAAAAGAGAAGAGAAGAGAAATATTTTCACAGCATGTAAACAGAAAACCAAACACTAGTGATAGTATGAGCTAGTAATGTAACATGACATACAGCTCCTCGCCTCTTTATATAAAAATCACATCAGTGATTGACTGGCATGAGATAAAAACCCTGTTTGCAGTTCAAGATGAACCTCTACTGACTTCCATTGTCTCCTAAAGCATATTTCTGTCTGCAAAGCTACATGACATCTCTATGTACAGTCAAATAACATTGGTTTGGAGAATGCATTTGTTTAACGCAAGAAAACGCAAAAATAAATAAATAATAAACTGGATTATTTCCTTCCCAGTGTCAGTGTGTGAACTATAGCGTTGAGGCTTTAACACAAGCTCAGTGTGGCATCAGACCAGACCAGAGCAGACTGTAAAGCTGCCTCTCACCTCCTCCAGCAGACGTGTGACAGCGTCGATGTCATTGTAGGTCTTCGTCATCTGGCCTACTCTATCTGCACACAGCACTGTGGGAGAGACAGGAGACATATGACACACACACACACAGCAACAGCAAGCAGCATAGGACAAATAAATCAATGTAAACCAGCAGGAGAACACCTCCAACATGGGCCCTATCATGTACACACACACCCTACAGTACGTAGATGCTACAGATGATGTCACTAATCACTATACAATAGTGGAATAGTGGAATAACGGCAAGAACCGTTGTTATGGCTGTTATTCCACTATAGTGATTAGTGACATCATCTGTCAACACCAATATAAAACAATGTGCAAGTGTGTGTTATTTTATGGGTACATATAGTGATGTAAGAGATGGTGGGGACTGGGTTGTGAGGTTTTCCATGGTGTGGGCAGCTGTGGGTGCCTGCAGGCTGGTATCGACTTTCAATCCTATTATCCACAATGTCCTGGTTTTCTGATGACAAGGTGTTAAACCTTAGTGCCTATGGTGTATAAAGTTGTACCACTCCATCTGTATGTTCCAACACACACAATTTTCAACATCCTATTTGGGAAAGAAGGTCAGCAAATGTATTTCAATATACTACAATGAAATATCATATTTTATATAACACACACAGGGTCAGCAAAGCTTATCAACTTTAGGAGCGATAGCAATACATATAAGAGTTTGTAGCTGACTATCTGAGTGTGTTTGTGTGTGTGTGCACCTTCTCGAGAGCAGATGTCAAAATCGAACATAAGTCCCAGAGAGACAAGTGAATTATCTTAAGGACAAAGCACTACATAGATTACTGTACAAAACAGTATTCAAACAAGAGTTCCTACCACATTTTATTTGCATATACATACATACATATACACACATACACCCACACCTACTACCTACTGCATGTACCATACAGCCACTGTGAGATTCAACTAAATTTTGTCTTTAAATATTCCTATTTTATTTTCAAAGGAAAGAAATATATCATATGCTTAGCCAGTAGTGAAAATGCACTATTTCCTGAGCACACAAGAACACAGAAGTCCCCTTTCCCAACACATTTGTCCGATCTAAAAGACTGTCTGCTCTCTAGACAGAAAACACTACATCTTTACCGTTCTTGCCTTCTTCAATGCACCACCCATCCAGGTCACATTCATCTGCAGGAAAAGTCTCCATGTTGGTTTTGGAGTTCATCCCCACTGTGTTTACCACCAGGTACAGGACCCAAGAGGAAACAGCATCCCAGAGCTGATGCTAGCTCTCTGGGTAGCGTGCACAGTATGTGTTCAGCAAGCAGTCTCCTCTCTGTCTGACTCCCACTCTGCTACTGAATCACAGGCCTACAGACTGAATTATCTCCTTCCCACATATACACTCCTAACCTATGATGCACACACAGCGTTGGGCAAGAAGGGGGTGAGAAACACTGTATCTGTTTTGGAACATCTATTGCTGTTGAGTCGGAGGTGGTGGGGAAGCCGAAATCGTATTTCTCATTGGAGGACGGAGAACCAATCAGAGAGGGCACTCTCAGCTAGCCCATAATAAATGCTGACAAACAAACACACACCATCCGTCTCCAATGCCTCAGTGATTTCCTCTTTTCTGATCTCTGCTTCTCTCCATCTATCCTCAAGGTCACTGAGCATTTATCTGCCTACTAACAGTTACTATGGTGACACTGTTGTACAGTGCACACACACAGATACAATAGATGCACCACCCCCTCAGACATTAGTTGACTAGGAACTAATCATATGACTAAACTTCCTCTTTATAAATGCAGTTGCATCCTATTCCAGGATTATTTGCAGTCCTACTTAATATATTAGAGCTGCTTCAATAGGCTTTATTATGCCTCAAACAATTCCTCTGTAAAGTAGTATAAATGTGCTCTAAAATATCAATAATATGGCAATGCTAATACATTTCAACTTTGCATTAAAACTGCATAACATAGTTATGTAGTGTTTATAACAGCTCAACCGAAGGCTTGACCTTACTGATGCCTTTCAGGGAACAAAACCAAACTTGTTCTGTTTGTCTCCTGCCACTTTTGTGACTTGTTAGCTGTTTAAAGCCTAGGCGTACTGTAATGGCCAGTTTGATAAATAATCACATTCACATTCAATCATCTCAAGGGTTACATTTGTAACTGTCCCCGAGATGATTGAGCTTTTAAGATTTAGTCAGTCCTTTTCACAGTCCAGATGCCCTGTAGCCTATTAGACCTATATTCAGCCTACCTGAGCCAAAGATATTGCATATCATGGCCCTGTGTCCAAGACCCCTGGCTGCTTGAGTCTACTGTACTGCAGGTCTTACTTACGGAAGTACTTGAGCGTCTCCTCTATCTGCTCGGTCGTCAGGTCAAGGCCTGTGTCGGGTGCGAGGATGGGCGTGTGCAGCCAGTCATCATGGTCGTACCCGTAGACAGTGTCAGCACGCAGCCGATACACAGGGAGCTGCTCCTCCAACAGACTGATGATCTCAAACTCAGGGAGGTCGGTGCTGTTACACACATCTGACAAGACAGGTGGCTTCATACATTAACCAGCCAGGAGTGCTTCTAGCTGGTTCATTCACCAACTAGAAGCACTAACCATGTATCTGCTGCAGTACAAATACTAACATGTATCTGCTGCAGTACAAATACTAACATGTATCTGCTGCAGTACAAATACTAACATGTATCTGCTGCAGTAGAAATACTAACATGTATCTGCTGCAGTACAAATACTAACATGTATCTGCTGCAGTACAAATACTAACATGTATCTGCT
>JAODUG010043265.1:0-16715 GCA_027564795.1 Aphredoderus sayanus | reverse complement strand
CAGAGCAAAGATGGTCCGGTCTTTAGACTTGATTTCATCCACCTACAAAACATTTGAAAAGCTCTTTGTAAGCCGTATAAAATAAACCACCTCTCAGTCTGTACCTGGGTACATTCAGGTGAAAGCTGTTAGTCAGTATACATAGATTTCACTATAGTAGGTATAGTATGCTATTGTAAGCTAATACACCTTTTGTCAAATTCACCAAATATCTCTACGCAGTCCGCTAGCTTACCATTCTCTGCGTGCTGAAAAAATATCTGGTACTTATACACAGCCCTGACTTGTTAAATTGGATCAGTTTAATAGCCTAGAATGTATTACAAGAGCAAAGAACAGCACTAAATGCTTTTCTCGATAAGAAATACGCTTTCACTCTTCTCCAACATGGCCTCTGCAAGAGCTTGATTCAACAGCTGGCTCCACTGGTTCACAGGTTAGTCCAGTCGCCTGCACTACCTTTTCTAAACAGTGTCAAAGGCCGGCTCCCCAGGCGGCTGCGTGTAACAGGTTAGGTCAGGTGCATACCAGTCGTCGGATGTCCTTCTCGCAGTCCCACTTGATCTTGGAGATCTGCTCCTGGTGCTGCTGGTGCTCCACCCTAAGGTCGCCCGCCTTCATCTTGTCCGCCTGGATCATGGTGCTGAGGGCCTCGTCCG
This sequence comes from Aphredoderus sayanus, assembly GCA_027564795.1. Classification (NCBI taxonomy): domain Eukaryota; kingdom Metazoa; phylum Chordata; class Actinopteri; order Percopsiformes; family Aphredoderidae; genus Aphredoderus; species Aphredoderus sayanus. The sequence goes on along the minus strand of JAODUG010043265.1, from coordinate 16,056 downwards.
TCTGCTTCTTGGTGGACTTCAGCTCGGCTATCTCCTGCAGGAGCTTCACCCGCTCCTGGTCAAAGAAGCGCCGCGCGTCCTCCTTGGCCTCCAGAGTCAGCGCCGTGCGCACCTGGAGACGCGTGGGGGGCCCGTTAGCATGAAACGCTGAGTACAGTAGTGACTGTAGTGCTAGTAAACTGAAAACATAATGTTCCATTCCTAATGTAATAGATCTACAGTAATGCACTGTAAGGGCCATTCAAACCTTCAGGGAGGGGCATGGCTAAGAGTACGTGTTATGTAACCACCAAAATGATTATTAATAATAACAGTTATTGGTGTTAAAGCATGACAATAAAAGCTGCCTTCTTTTCTTGTATAACCAAACGGCTGCCTTGGTTTTTTACATACAGTTTTACATGTGCTGTTAGTAATTTTATCTTGTAAGCTTAAGTTTAAATGTTTTGTTCCTGATCATATACCAAAAATGAAAAGGCGAAACCTTTTTATTACATTGGTGGCATGAATAGATCTGATTATACATTGAGTTCAGAAACTGTCAAAAAGTGAATTTCAGTGCCAGAGTACTCTACTACTGTACTACTAACTACTATATTCCTAATTGTGGAGTACCACTGTACATTTTTCTAAATCTTCTGGGGCAGAAAAGCATTATAGTATGGGAAGCCATCGCACAGTAGGCCCTGCTATAAGCTACGGTGTCATTTCCCCCAGTCAGAGGGAGAGAGAATTTCCCACAAATGTAATTTCCTTTCTAGGTTTGTGGGCTACTTACTGTCAAATGACTACTTTATAGTTCTGTCTGAAATCTACAGTAGAACTCTGGTAAGTCATCATACAGTATATCATCATGTCATTGCCATTTTTCTATTGGTCACATGAAAAGCACACATTCTTCCATATTTACATTCTACCCTCAAATGTAATCAAAATGATGTTGTGACAAAGATGCTGATGCAGGACATTTCTGTCAATATGTTGTCCAAAATATCAATCCGATAAATACAATATCGGCCATTGATATCAGACCTGCAAGAAGGATAACGGCTAACTACAGCAAGCTACAGGAAAACTGCTGCTTCACTCTCAAAGGGTTGGAGTTTACACGCGGCGCTTTAACCTTGCTATCATTAAGGGCATTACGCTACGTCATTAGCAAGATAGCTAAAAGTACACTAGCCCCCGCCGTCCTCAGACCGCCATGCTGCATACCTTCTCCCCGCTGCCGTCGCGCATGGCGCTGAGAGCTGCCTTGAGACGCTGGGCCTCCTGCTCCTTGATCTTGGCGTGGCGGGCCAACTCCTGCTCGTGTTGCCTGGTCAGGTTCTCCCTGAGAGACTGGAGCTCCTTCTGCTTCTCCTCGTGCCACTTGGCTCGCTGCTCCGTGAGCGTGGCTGTGTGGCGGTGCTGCTCTTGCTCACGTGCACGCTTCACCTCCTGGACCTTGTCGCGCTCCAGCTTGCTCACCTTGGGGGAGGGAGGGGGATGTGTGAAGTATTTGGCTTATAGATGTACAGGGTTATACCATTACCAGTGCAGTTACTGTACACCTTCATTATCAGCTACTTGACATAGAATATATGTTAGTGCTTAAAGGTGGAATCAGCTAAGTAGTAGGAAGAATGTTGATGCCTGAACCCAACGACAAAACAAACAAACACCTCTCTCTTCAATGCCATAGGATGCTCCCTCAGAAAAGGTGTTGTGCGGTGTGGTCTGCACAATGTTTTTTGGGTTTCCATTTACAGACCCAGGGCTGTGTAGAAACACTGGATTATTTTTGCAGTGTGCACACAGCACGGGCAGCTAGCAGCTAGCAGAGTGGGATTTTGACCCAGGACCAGGAAATAATATTGCCACTGTATAATGCACACTAATGTATTTTGAACATAACATTTACAAATAATGTATAAATGCCAGAGGCAGAGTAAACACAATTCCAATGCTAGCAATACCATTCTGGACTGAAACCATATATATAACATTTTAAAAGTAAGAAATATTTCTCTGCATATCTAATTCATTTGCAGTAATACTTGTTTCGTTGTCTTGTGTACTGGCTATATTAATCCACATAAAGGCTTTAGGTAAACATCAGGGGGTAAAATATAAGACAGTCCACTTTAAAACTGTCACCATGTGCTTAGCCATTGTCAACATGTTAGTACCTTTACATATGGAAACCATGAAAACTCTTTACTGTACAGTAAATATTCAACCTGCTCCCGCTCATGTAGCACAGCCTACTCTAACTGCAAAGTAGACAATTATAATGAAAGCATTTTGACCACTGATTGGTCTCAGGCCAGTTATGCTAATTGAACACAGAGTCGTTCCATTAGCAGATCATCATCACATTCTTCATACTATACCTTGCATTTTTCTTGGTGCAGTTCTATCTGGATGTCAGTGAGCTTGGACCTGAGATCTTCGTTGGCTGCCTGTAGGGCAGAGATAAGCGCTTCGGGCTTCTCGCCCTTTGCACGCCCCTTCTTGGCCATTGAGTCAAATACTAGTGCTGCTCCTCGTCGGATGCTTTCATTGAGACTTTACAAAAACGTTCTAAGACCCTCCTGAAGTTTCCAGTTCCTCCTTTTCTTCATTCTCCTAGTAGACACAAGGGCTAAAGAAAGAAAGACAGAAAGAAAAAAAAAAAGAACTGAATGATAAACTGACCAATGACCAAATACTTTCTAATCTCTTTTATGTGATATCTCTATCTGTAAAACCCAGCCATGTGAAACCAGCCATGTGAAATTTCAGCAGACACACACACACACACACACACACACACACACACACACACACACACACACGTATAGTTCTATGACACACACACACACACACAAACACAGATGAAGTTGGACATTATCTTAGACAAATCAGAGAGGAGAGACATAAGGATGATTAAGAGATTAGTGGATTTAAGATTACAAACAAGAACATGAATCAACATCATCATAATCACATTTTTGCCAATGTACCGTTCTATGAGACATTATGAAAGTGTTATTAAGTTATGCACGAGATATTATGCAATAGAAGAAGGACGTGTTTAAGTACTGTAGTATTCTTGTGAATTGCGAATCTTTGTGAAATGTCCTGTCTATTTGAATGAACTAATTGCTGTAGACAACTGCCACTATGTTCAGCCTGAAATGAAATCAATCACCAGCAGGTGTTATAAATTGTCTACTATAACATCCACTACTGTCTCTGCCACCAACATACCACCAGCCTTGCCCCCTAGGTCACCTTTCCCCATGTTTGTGTTACTTCCTTGTTCTATTCTGTGCTCACACACTTGCACCCAGTTTAGTAACGCTGCATTCAGAATATTTGTACTCCGAGATGGATTAAAAATGGACGCCCCCACAAATTGGAATAACATAAAATTTCGTCATACGTGAAGAAACATGGCGGACACATCTTTGTAGCATCCATGTTGTTTCTAAGCACATGCAAAGTCGGAAAAATGACCATCCAGCATGTTATGTAGCATTAATCACATCCAATCACTATGCACGTATCCTTAGTTTTCCTGTCTTTGGGCACAGTTCTCCTCACTTCATTCTATTCCCTTCAAGGACTTGTATGTTCGTTTACTACAGCCTGAGTGCTATGCTATCTTTTGATCATATTATCCCTTCTGAGTTGGAGTTTGTATTGTCCCTGGTCCCTGTTGCCAGTAACCTGTCCACTCCCTGCTCTGGATTCTACCTACCGTCAAGCCCCTGTTATACTATACCTTTGCCTGAAACAATCAATAATCTCGCCCTTGGCTTTCCTCATAGCCTGTGTGAGCTACTCATTACAAGTTCCATGTCTGGTTTATATCTATCCATTATTAATGGACGTTAAAACACACGGGATAAGAAGCACATTTGCACATTAACCGGTCCTATTGACATCTGTCGCTTCTGTCCTTTGCAAATTGAATGTGTTCCACATCACGTTTATTAAGTGCAATGAGATAAATATTTTAAACACTTTTGCAATCATATCCCATGCTTGGCTCAACTAAAGTCAATATTATTGTCAAAACATCTATAAATATTAAAATAACAATGTTTGGTCCCATTGGCCACCCCCATTAATTTTACTAACAATTACTGTAGCCTAACAACATTATGAAATACTTAAAATAGGCATAAAATAACACCAAGGTCTCCCATTTAGCCTAAAGCGACTTTATCACCTGCATTCTGGATTTTCAGGAGTCAACAAATTACTACCTACGGGATGCATACTAACATGTAGTCTATAACTTTACTGTGACCATTAAATTGTCACAATAAACTCTACAATGCATTTAGAGCAAGACTTTCTATGAATTTGTAGCAAGAAAAGCTACAGTCATATCATCTTACAAACTAGTCTTTTCCGTTACTTGCAGTCATTTCTGCCATTGATCAAAATTAATCATTAATCATTCTTCTAAAAGGTTATAAGAAAAATATGAAGGCAATACCAGATGAAACAAGCATAGATTACTGGAGCAGTGTGTGAAGACATCAGCTTCCAGGGAAGCTGCCACCAGGCCATTCGGTGAATACTCGATGTGTCAGAGACTAAATCAATGTAAATACCATCACTATGCCGAGATGAGTCTTTAAATGACTTAATCCCTTATGAAGTTGGGCTCAAATCAAGATTGTGCATTTATAAGTCATTACATTAGTCTGTACTGATTCTGACTCTAGAGGATGCTTCATCTTAATTTGAATTATTAAGGGTTATAGCACATTTAAATGTTTGAGCAACTCTTTTAAAAGCATTGCATTCATTTAGACCTAACATTAAACTGTAGGATTTCGAGTCAGAACATTTAGGTAGGCTATACATGAAAATTGCATCAACAAAGCCAATAGTACGGTCCCTATGGGACAAAGAAATAAGTAGGTATTTTCATGTTTAATTTCAAAAATACAAATTGTAGCTGTACACTAAGCAAAGGCAGCAAAATTACAAAGGCCTTTAGGTTACATAGTCTGAAAAAGGACACATAAAATGTCCTACTGTACCTTCTCCTCCTGTTCAGACTGTGTGAGTGTCTGTGTAACTGTATGTATCTGTCTTGACTGACTTGCATCCCTGTGTGTGTTTCATTTAGGCCTAATACTACATCATGAAACCCACTGGCACCATGACCCAATTTCCACTCCTCTGTGAGATATCAAGTGTGTGTTGCTGAGTGCGCTTGTGTGTTTCTGCCTCTTAATGCCATCAGAGACATGCTATATTCTGATGTGTGCCAGCACCCTATGTTGCATGGAGCAGACTGCATTTTAGCAGATAAAGCACTAATCTGCCTTTATTGTTTATTTAAGATTAACTGACAGTAACTTAACATTTAGGCTATGCAAGTGTATTCTATAATGAGAGATCTGTGGTGATTAGTTCTACTCAGGTATTATACATTCAATACATTTCCCAAAATGGGAGTTTTAATATATTTCACACTGACATATACAGTAGTACTAAAATGATACATGACCAATTTAACCTGAGTGAATTAAGGGGTTTCTGATTGTATTAACAGCTTAATACTTTAAGACAAACGTAGGATGCTAACAGTAGGTTAGTGGTCATGGGGCCTTTGGACTAAAAAGTATCAAAAACATTTTAGCCTCTTACAAAATTTATAAAAATATGACAGCTATATACAATAAGCAACCACAAAAATATTTTCCAGTGGCATCTCTAACACATGTTCATAATAGTGTTATTAAATGAATAGTGTAGTGTGTGTTAGTGTCTGTTTGGCAGTCATACATACATTAAACATGAACTGTACTGTACTTTGAATGACTCCTGTTGATGTGTAATCTATACAACTTTGACATTTAATTACTTTTTGTATGTAATGACACAGAATTAATCTCTGACTGGAAGGGGGTAGGGGGCATTTCATCAAGCCATACTATCCTTACAGTACCAATCTATAATGTACTATTACAGTGGCATAACCGTCCCTATCATTTAAAGGTTTGATTCCAAAAGCGAATTTAATTTTTAACAGTATCTATCAGACCCTTAACAAATGGGCATGTGATACTTTGTTTGTCTTTTGAGTTTGAAAGAATACTGTGTAAATAGAGCGTTTTACACACAACCAAACCCAGAAAAGACAGGACAATCCAACAGTTACTGCTCACACACTTTCTGCCTAATCTGCGTTGTTGATGTCTTATTACTTACAGTACATCAAGATTTATGAGGAGCTAAGTTATGCATTCAAGCAGGCAAAGCAGAGAGTATTTAGTCAGACTGATGCCAGCTGAGTCCGAATGGGTTGCGGATGCCAGACAGCACATTCTGTTTGATCAGCCTGAGTTGCTGCTGTGATGCTCCCCAGCTCAATGTGTTGTGGGCCTGGAATAAACCTCTACTAGCGGCTCTTGATGTATCTCTGTTCTCCCGACAGTCCAATAAACAATTAACAAAATAATACAAAATATAATTTTAATCCAGCATGTGATCAAAACACCACCCAAATGAGCAAAGGTAATCTATTGGCCTCTCCAAACGTGGTTAAAACATAAAATTGGTAATGGTTTATATTTATTATGTTGTATATTCATTATTGCATATGCAGTACAATTTACAATACAGTAGGCTACTACAGTATACAGTACCATAAAAAAGTATACACTGCCTAGCAAGTTAGTCATACAGTTTTTCACTATTGCCTAAAGCAGTTGACACAATAGGACTAGGACAACTGTTTGTATTTTGACCATGGCATTGCATCTGTTACCCTTTGTATTATACTGTAGGTGGTTTGGGTGATCTTCAGTGTGAAGACGTCCATCCAAGTGCTTACAGTAGCGTAAGTATGACTGTTTCTAATGTTCTGATTAAATGCCACAGATGAATCATAGGCCTAGCGTACTCTTGCATTGTCAGAGAATGTGCTATCTTGATTGTTACAATAAATATAATAACCTCAATACTAATAATTATGACAGAGAATGTTTGTGCTTTGACATTGACCCTGACTATGTTTAGATTGGAGTCAAATGCTGCCTGTGTTGGTGCTATATCGATGGCACTACAGCCTTTTGGTAGAAGATTTTACTGTGTGGAAAATTGGTCCAGTTTCAGACCTTCAACTAAATGTAGGCTACAGTAGCCATACAGGTAGGTTAAAGCAGAATGGTCAATAAAAAGGCTCCAGTGTGAACTGATGGGGTAAGACTACTGAAGAATGATACAGGCAGAACAGGCCTCCAGGGCGAAATATCGGATAGGTTATTATTTTCAAACGTGTGCTGTGTATATTAATGTACAGTAGCCTATTTTTAGGCCTAATGTATAACGCAGCCTTACTCAACCGTAAAGCAATTTGCTGTATTGGAAACGAGGCCCAATGATATCACCCCAGCGCCAGTAAATGGCTTAAAAAGCACAGGCATCCACAACTGGTAGTGTAACTGCACAACAAGTAGAATGCTATCATATAACACAAACACTGACACCGACGCTGTGAACGCGTCGCCTACAAGCATAGATAAACGACCCTGGCAGGAAATGCCCTGAGAGGACACAAGCATTATCCCCGTCAAATGTGAAGGGCTTTCTACGCGTAGGCTACTGTAAGCTACTTGCTGAATCCGCAGGCCAGAAGGCTGCACTTCTGACATGTACAGTAGCCTATGGTCAATGCTACACATCGGATTTCCACGTACACTTTGTTATGCAATGACAATCGATTATTTCACATTAATCGAAAGATAAAGGCAGCAGCGAAATATATAGCAGGCCTGTATGCCGCTGAGATGATCACGGCCTATCCCACTTCAATGACTGGAATATGTCGAGCAGTTTCAGACGAATTAAAATTCCGACTACAACAATATGTACAAAGTATCGCCCTTACCTTGTAATTGTTTACCACCGTGCACGAAGCTCTAATATAGGTAAGACCGTGTCCATGGCATATTTTTCACCTCCGCTAGGAGCTCAGCATCAGCAGCAATACAATGAGAAGCAGTCATGTACAGTGATGATGCTGGCAGACCCCGCCCTCCGCGCCGTGCAGCGAAAATTAGCTCAGTGGTTTTCATAGCAGGTGTCGACTCGTACCCATGTTGTTAGCACTAACAATTTATTTCTCTTGGATTTGGCAAAATGACATAACATATAAAATGTAGGTGAATGTATTTTGTATTGTTGGTCGAAGTGCAGGAATTTTAACATTTAATCTACAGAATGCATTTTGTTGGCTGAAAATAGGTCAGCCAATCAGTCAGATAAAAATATTTTGACTATGACGAACAGGCTATATTAGCACATTTGTGGAAAATAATGAAGGTAAATATGAGCGCAAATGAGCGCAAAGAAAATGACAAAATAAACATAAGACACTGTTTATTGAGTTCCTGATTTGCTTGCATGTAACAAAATTAGGCTACACAACAAAAACAGTAATAATTTAAACAGACATAAATAAAAAATGTTATCAATATTTTAATGAGATTAAATGAAAATTCATCATCGCACTCTGTCAATGAAAAGCCCAATTTGCAAAGGAACAACAGCAAACAATGTAACTAAACAACGTTACCACATTTATGATGGTATACTGTATCTGCTTGATTGTTTGGTAAAACGTACGTTTTTGGAAATAAAACGTGTTCCCTTCCTTACCCTTTTATGAATATCTACATATGACTGCATATAAATGGTTTTGCTCATTCAATTAATTTTGTCAACGCTGCTATTTTTTGTCCAATTACATTTGACATGGAATGAGTTCTCCACTAACAAAAGAAGTCAACAGCTGTTAGTCACAGATTCACTGTTGATGGCCTCTAAACACCAGAAGATGAATGATCATGTATGTCACAAGCAACAGTCTACAGTTTGTCCCTTTCTAAAAATGTGGAAAGGGACATGTTTCAGGAACGGAGGCACTAGTGGTGTATGTGTCAGGTGTGTTTGGTCATCTTTATTCCTCTTCTGTTAGTCCACAGGGTCTCTTGAACTCTTGTCCTCGCTCATGAAACCACTTGTTGCACACTGGGGTACAGAAAACAAATGTTAGATACAGTTTACACATATACTACTGTATACACACAATAATACAGCAACAATACAGTATTTGTCAATAACACCACTGGGGTACAGCAATATTGAACTTATCCTGCACATGTATCCTAACATGAATACTGCAGTATGTCACCATTCGTCAATCCATTAAAAATGTCACAGTCTCTGAATACAACTCACCCCATTTGCTTCCCACTAGCACAGGACACGCTGCATGTCTGGTCCGGTAGTCTCCCTGCCCACTTCTAAACAGATTGTACCAGAACACTGCAGTTCCCTGTGCACAGATGGGAGGTGATTACGCACATTACTGGGAAGAACACAACAAATGTTACCATTCAGCCCTGTGATAAGCCAGGTGTATGGTGGATACATACAGTATGGACAAACATTTTTGCAGCTAAATAAAAAGCTGTGTGGAATAAAAATGAATTCGTTTAATTTGAAAGAAAAATAGTATATTTAAAGTACAAATATACTCTCCCCCTCAAAATGTGTGAGTTCTGAGAGGAAGAGCATCCCTCTCAGACTTTCTGAACCTGTGCACATACGGTATGTGTTGCTTTGTCACCTTTCTTGGCAATATTGCTGCACCAAAATCTGGAAAAACTGTGGCTCCTCCTGCTTCGACATCACTCATCTGAAGAGAAGAGAGCAAAACCTTGTTAAATGATCCGCTCTGAATTTCTCTATGCTAGGTGTAGTGCAATAATGCACTACACCTCAATGGAGGCGCATATTTTTATATTGTTTGGTATTAAATATTTTTTCAAGTTCACCATTACTGTCTATCACATGATCGATCGATTTATGTGGTAACTATGATGACTTCTAAGTTTTGGTAAAAAAAAAAAGTACATCAGTGGCATTTAGAATGATTCTGGATAAAATCAAATTTCCACATCTAAGCATTGAGAAGCTGTTTGCTCTCCTTCCCGCAATCTTTCCTGCACTTTTTCTGCACCCTCTGTCAGATTGTCCACCTGCAAACCCCATTTTTTTTAATGCTATGGATTAACATTAGAAAATAAAGTGGATTTTTTTTCCTCTCACTATATGCCTGCTCATCAAGGACAAAAGAGGTAAATACATCTACATCATAGTACATCATCTTCCACCTTAGTATGACCAAAGAGTATAGTAGATTTTTAACATCAATTATAACCTTATGACAAAAACACGAATCACACTTCCTTTGTTAATTGTATTCTAGTAGAGACTGATTGCAATTCTTAAGCATATACTGTATGTTATCTCAATTGTTTGAAATTGAGATAAAGAAACCATATGTCAATAGTTTATGAAATAAAAGATTATTTCATAAAGTTTTTAAAGCCCCAAATATGTCCTGGGTCAATTTGACCCGAAGGATACCCAAGGTCCCAAAAGTGAAGACCATACAAGGGTTAAGAGTGTAGTGAGAAAGCGGAAGGATATACAGTAGTAAAACGGAAATTGTGAGGAAAATATTTGGGACACAGGGATGGAGAGGCTCTAATGGCCATTAGACAGGGGCTCAACGCCTGTACTTACGTAGCTCAAAACAGTTGCCACACGATTTCCAGTGCCTAATCTTTTGAAAGCATCAGGCTCATCTTTCTATAAAGATAAAATCCAAGAGTAAAAAGACATGGCGCTTCAGACACACGTGTACTTACGTAGTTCAGGAGGGTAGCAAGTCTATTTCCATCGACCTTGAGGTTACTGTCAAAAGGACGCTGCAACAGACATTCATACAATTTAACCCACCACTAACTACACTCAAATGGCACCTAGTGTGTACTCTGTCACAATTAGGGAACACAAGAACAGCCTGACAACTTCTTTATTGTTTCTTGTTCCCCAGACCAAGCAGTCAGAGGAAACACATCATAATACTTGATCATTATTATTTGTAATGTACTGTAATGCCCTGAACATGAATAGTTATTTTCCATCAACAATCAAAAACAATGTCCATAAGTTGAAACACACACGTTACATATTTAGAATAAGCAAGTAAAGATGAGTCAAAGCATGGACAGGAGGAGCAAATATATAAATAGTACAGTTCTGTTATAGGCCAGGTGGTGTAGACATTCCTACTGGACTCAGAGTGGTTAACAGCAGCCGGACAGCGAGCTCATAGGTTAAAAGTGTTAATAATACAGTACAAGGCTTGAGTCTGGATTTAGGGTTTTAATACACATAGCATGTTTTAATACACACAATCTGAAAAGTACTGACCTGTGTTACACAAAAAACACACACACACACATATGCACACACGTGCACAGCACTTACCCTGGAGAAGTCAAAGTGAGGCTCATACTGTCCCCCAACTCCATAGTTAGCCACCTGGTTTAACGGACATGTTATGGATCATATGGGTGATAACGTTACTGTATAACGTCAGCTGGTCTGTGTGTAGATACAGTATGTGTGTAGGGAGCTTTGTTAATTAGTGAGCTACTGTACTGTACAGTCAAATATTAAAGGCTGAATATAAGCTTTATTGTAACGAATATAATGATGTGCTGCAAGGGCAATGCATATAGTACTGTACCTGAATGTGTTTAGCACCAGTTAGGTAGTGTAGTGTGTACAGTTGTTGAGCGTACCTGTAATAATTCTGCAGTCTCTACTGTAAGGCCAGTGATGTCCTCCATCCTCTGGTTGACTCTGGCTATGACAGCATCCTCTTCAGCTTCTAGCCATGCACTGGAAAAACACACATACTGTACATTTACACAGAGATAAATACAAAGACAAACGCACACAAACAAAGATAATGCAAGTCATGTGAGTGAGTGCAGGACAATACCCATGTACTAAATGATGCAACACCATGATGTCACCATGATGCTACATGGTCAGAAACCCTTCTTAGCTTACCTTTTAGATACTCTGTAGTTAGCTGTGGTCAAAACTCCCGTTTTTGGGTCTCGGACAGTAGCTCTGGCAAGCTAGGGAAACAGTAACAGATAGCAGAAAAAAAATGTATTGTTAACAAATATCTCTCATTCCAGTCCATATTCTCTGTAGTATACATTTGTAATAATTGTACTAAAGTATGTTTTGTAAGTTCTACAAACATTCAGCAATTTGAGACTTAACTTATTCAAATGGTGGCGCATCTGAAGATTTGTTAACTTACAATCTTTTTGAATGAGGTTAACTTAATTAACCCATAATAGAAATATTTGCATTCTTATGAAATTCTTTTTTTTTCACCCTGGTTTGTTGTTTGTCTGTCTGTTAGGATACCTAAATTAATTCTATAGAAAAACAGTCTTCTGTGGAAGGTCAGCCATGGGTCAAGGACAAATCAGTTAGATTTGTAGGTCCAGAAATGAAATTAACATCATTAGGAGAAAAATGGACATTTAGTGATTAGTTGCATTTACACAAATAAGGGCGAAAGGTTCATTGGGATATACTGTATGCAGTCTGACAAATTTCCTTCCAGCTGTAATGCATCTTCAGTCTCACCCTGGGTTTAGCCAGCTCCTTGATCTTCTCAATCTCGTCGTGAGACAGGAAGTCCAGGTAGCGTACAATATGGGGATTGTCCCACTCATCCTCCTCCAGAATAGGCTTCAAGAGGAGGTGAGGATTCCTCTTGCCATCCTGGTAGCGACAGAACAGCCGGCTACGCCTTGCAGTGGTCTGTTGGAGAACACAAAACATTTGGAGGATATCTGAATAGTTCTATCAATTGATGGGACATAATGTAGGGATTTAAAAAGATAAGTTTAGTTTTTTTTTCAGGCTGTGCAGAATATTTTAGACAGTGACACACGCACAGTATCATGTCCTATTTAGGATACAACACAACACACCCTATTCTATCTACAATATCCGTTTTCCCCATAGTTCTTACCATTTTGACCCCCTCTCCTCTACAGAGAGCCTCATACACCTCTCTTTCAGGGAGGTGGTCTTTGGGCCTGGCGTACGTCCCCAACCGGATGGGCTCCTCAGAGGCAGGCTGCTGGTCCTGGTTCTGCTCAATCAGCTGCTTGGACAGTAGCCGCTCAAAGTAGCGAAGGTTGCTACCTGCCCTCTGGTGGCCCGGGTCTGCAAGTACATCCCAAATAAATGGTTTGAATAAAATGTGTAACAACTGGATAATTTTAGTCGTGTTCTTGTGGCCAGCTGGCAGCTGTGCAGGAAGTTAAAAGGACACGGCAAAGGACGTTCTGGCGAAACATGCTTGAGCCCACTGGGTTTTAGCGTGTCTTGTTGTCCCGGTTGGAAGGACACAGTTAGATTCTTACAAAAACTAGTCACAGCATTACAGAACATTTGAAATGACTGAATTTGTACTTTTACATATACCAGAGTATTAGAGTATATCTAAAGGTTTTATTGTATACCTACTTACTACTGAGCTGAAAAGGAAAAGCCTTTAAGACTGATGAAACAAACTGATTTGCAATCTTGAACAATCACCGCTGCTGAAGTGTTCTTTTGGACAACATGGAGATGAAGACAATGACTGAATTTATTGTTTGTGCAGTACAATAATCCTTGTATAGCCTCAGAATCAGACTGAATTACCATGTTGTTACCTCTCCATTATTCACTGAATGCTTGGTAACATTTTCCAAGCATTCACAAGCAAGTGGGGGCTTCAAGAATTTGGAACGGCTCTAGAATACTGGCACTCACATATTTAGCCTAATGAAGATGTGACATCAACAATGAAAACCCTGAATCCTTAAGAATTAAGGACTTCACCCTTAATACTCATTACTATAAAAAGCTAAATGCTATGTAGTGCCTCATTATTCACATTTTGCCTCATGTTTGTTAGCATAAGGCATGGCTATTTTAATCTGGCGAGAGCATACCCCGATGTGGCATTCTTAGAAAATGCAACTGAAAATGCCAAATCCTCAGCAGAGAAATGATGGTAGCAGAGCAGCCTATAATTCTTTGCAAAGCTGCTTATTGTAGTAAAATTATAGGGAACCTCAACAATAAAGTTTGTGTAGCAAACCCCAAAGTATTGTCTTTGTTAAGTTCCAAGTCAACACTGGGCAATGAAACAAACTCACAGCTTAAATCATCTGTGGTTCTCTGATCTCTTGATGAAAAGACAAGACAAATAACATGAAAAGTCCAGCAATTTACCCCAACAACCTTTCTTATCAGTAGTCAAATAATATTTCGTTATTCCATTATGACATTTATAGGATTCCACAAGCCCACACATAGGAGTCCCAAACTTCAACATTCAGCTGAACCAAAAAGACTTTTTTTTTTTTTTAATCAGAAAATATGGAGGGAACCTCAGAAGATACTCAGGCAGCAAAATGCATCTGAAAAGCATCACATTGCCTAGCTATTCAAAATGTGTATAATCAAAAACTCAACTTTGGAGAAGTAGATTAGAGACATTTCCCTTTTAAATAAAGCCGCCTTTCATAACTCATAACTCACACCTTGCCCCCCACCCCCATGTGTTTAAGTGGGAAACATAAGCACTATGGGAGAAACATTTGCATTTATCCTTTATCTATAGATGTGGCCGATATGAAGCTGCTGCTTCACCTCAGTCCATTTATCTTGGCATGTAAACATTGCTGCCACAGTTCTGTGAAGACGGCATCCAGCTGTCAACACCAAAGTAGTAGTTAGAAACCACAGCCACTTTCTCTGGATGGGCTACACCCAGCTGACAGATACCAGAGACTGAGAGAGACTGGTGGTATGAGAGCAGGGAGGATGTGCACCACTTCAATGAGTGTCAAAATGTGCCCGTGTGCCCTTGTGGTTGAACACAGCGTTACAAAAACCACTTCTCCTCACACTCCTCTCTGCTCTTCCCTCTATAGCACTCCCAGGCTCTCTACCCCTCAACTTTACAGTCACATGCACAAGCTGCAAATATAAACAATGAGCTAACGGAAATGTTACTGTAGCTTCTGGGGGTAATTTAACACAATGAAGGAGTGGACATTTAAGAGATGGTAAACAAAAAAGAAAAAACTGAACAAGACAACCATCACCAGTGTAATCATATACTCAACCTCGAAAAGAATAAACTAATTCTCCCACAAAGCAGTGTTGTATAGTCCTAACTGAATAACAGCTACTGAATATTTATGAATTGTGTGAAAATCAAAAGGTAAAATACCATCCAAGTTTTCATTTGATAATACTGAACAGCAGACTTGTGAGTTTTGTCTAACAATGTGATTATGACTTTTCTCATTTTCACGCATCAGATTGGCTCGAATTTCTTCTGAAGACTGTCAATATCTTATTTGGTAGTCCAAGTAACTTGTTGTAAAACAGCTTGTGTTGTTTCTTATAATGTGAAATGATTCCAGTCTTGCTGGAAAACAGATGTTCCTTTAACAGCACAGCAGCAAAGAGCTGTAAAGTACTTCAAGGCCCGCAACTAAACGACACTCCTGATGATAACACCCCCCATAATAGCAGTACAACATTGTGATAGAGGGGGCTTTACAGAATACGTCAACAACAGTACGTTAAACCACAGGAGAGCGTGACTGAAACCCCCCCATCCCTACCAAGAGCCACCAGGCGCCGGGTCAGCTCGATAGCCCGGGGCAGGTCTCCCATCTGGTACACGGAGTAGCTGAGGTAGTCCAGGACGTCAGCCTTGGACACGGCTGCCTCCTCGCCGGCGTCCAGCTGCCTCAAGGCCTGCTGCATCCACAGCACGGCGTGGTAGTAGTCGTTGTCGTTGTACGCTGTCTTGCCCATGTCGTAGCAGTCGTCCACCGTCAGCAGGGCGTTGGAGTGGACCCCTGGACGGACGGAGAGACAGGAAAGCAGACATGCAGATGGATTAATGATTCATTAAAAGAGTCGCTATACGACTTTCTGCCACTAGATGTCACACTAAACACACCAGCGTCTCAGATCAAAATGTTCCTTGGTCTACACGCTTCACATTTTTGCCACCTGGCGGCGCCATCTGATTGTGTATGATTTATGTGTTTTTCAATTGTCATTGCTGAGTGTATTTATTTCTTTATTAAT
>JAODUG010043233.1:0-16718 GCA_027564795.1 Aphredoderus sayanus | reverse complement strand
TGCCGAAAAAGAGGCTGTGCTCAATGATGTGACTTAACATCCTGTGAAAACCGTAACACCAAAATCAGCCCAGAGATAGAATGCAAGAATCAAGCTTGTAGATTTTAATGCAGTTTGGCCCATGACTCACCCACTCCAAATTCACTAAGAGCAATATTTACACTTACTATAATGTGTGCATGTGTGCCTCTGTGTGGGTGTGTGTGTGTGTGTGTGTGCGTTTGTGCATGCTCCCGGGTGTGCGTGTGTGTGTTTGCGTGTGCATGCAAAGTGTTTAGCAGAAAGAATAATAGGTGTTTAAATGTATATACAGTATATTAGTCAACTGGTGGTATTACTATTTTTACCACATAATTCACATTCAGGTGGTTCACATAGTGAAATACATGAATTCTCATAGTAAAACTTGCTTTGCTATAACTTGCCAATAACGCCAGTATATGTAAGTAAGTAAGTTTAGCTTTTTAATAATAACAAACAAATCTCAAGTCACATGGTGGCGACTTGTACTGTAGTTTTCTTTATGACAACTCATAGTGGATCATGTGTTTTCCTTTCATAAATTCAATGGGAGTCTGAGAAAAGATGGCCTTTTATTTATATTGAGATTTGTAATTTTTCTAATGTTAAGGGATTCAAAGGGAATGGACATTTGATTGCCAGCTACTGCTACATGATGGTAGGCACATTGCATTTCACTATCTACAATGATTTTGTTTGCATCCAGGATGTGGTAAATGCCACAAACAACAATTATGAAAATGATAGTGGTAGTAATTACAGATTATGCATTGTGCAGTAAAATGTATTCTGTGTTTAGTAATGTTGCAAAGACAATGAGTCATCCTGTAGTGGTTAAATGTGGCAGTTCCATTGAGCCATATTCTAGAGAATTTAAGCTCATGTAGAATAGCATCATTCACACTATATGTGAGTTTCTTAACCCTCGTGATGTCCTCTGGGTCAAAATGACTAGCCAAATCACTAGCTTTTTGTGGCATTTAGAAGGCGCTAAACCTAATTCTACAGCTTACACAGACATATGATGTGCACTGCTGGCACACCAAGGTGTGATTTTGAAACCCGAGGACAACAGGAGGGTTAAAAAGCACAAAAAACAACATGAATACATAAAGAAATAATTAATAAATAAATAAATACACACAGCAATGCCAATTGAAAAACACAGAAATCATACACAATCAAATGGCGCCGCCGTGTGGCCAAACACGAGATATTGGTGTGTGTGTGTGCGTGCGTGCTTGCTTTCGAGCGGCTGTGTGTGTGTATGTGTGTGTGTGTGTGTGTGTGTGTGTAGGTGTGTGTGTGTGTGTGCGTGCGTGTGTGTGTGTGTGTGGAAGCTGTGTATGAAAGCAGGAATTGACAATGCAATCGTTGTCATTAGTTATAAATAATTGTTAGTTGTTGTGCCTTATGAGTCATAATGATGTGTTGTTTGCGGTTTGCACGCATGAACTCATAGACAGCCCCCACGCTCCTAACACAAACCCGAGACTTCATAAAACATATTGAACGCATCGTTCTTACTGCATTTGCAAATTCAACTTCTCAATATTTATAGCTTACGCCTATCATAACGGTTAGCCTGCTGTATAGCCAATGGAAACATCCTTGTGAAAATCGTACGCATGCCAGTGCGCATGAACTAGGTCAAATAATCCTAAACGACACATTTCAGTTTCACCTTTGATGTTTTATCTTCACCACATTTTGCTCAGGTTGCTGAGTTTCACTAGGGGTGCCTCAGGACTTTCCATAGTAAAGCAAAGATAATTGGCTGCATGCACACGCATAGCTATACCTTTCCTGCGTGCAGCGCACAACCCTGACCCTGTCTCTTCTGCGCGACTCAAACAGGTAGGATATCAGAGCAAAAACACACGCAAGAAAATTAAGCTTGCTATCTCTTTCATGGCTCTTGTTTGTCTTAAAGATATCCAACAGCCTTTTATCTCTGAAAATAAGTTATTTTACTATGGCTAAATGTAGGCTTTGACTTATTGTATTTCTGTAATGTATATAACTCACAGTAGCCTAATCCAGTTTTGTCTTCATGATAATAACTAGGATAAAAGTAACAAGACTAACAGCATTTTTTAAATATACACCTACTGTATATAAATCAATCAGTCAATCAATCAATCAATCAATCAATCAATTGAACTATATGTCTATAAAAACGTATGAGATCATGTTGATATTTGTAAAAGACATCGGCAGGCCTATTTTTTAAATGTATATTTAAAGATATAATGTGTGGACATAAAGTAGACTACATACAGTATGTCCAGCAAAAGACTCTTTTCACATTCAGCTCAAACTCTACCATTCATGTGCCTTCTGAGCTGTGTTGTGAAATTCCTTAGCTGTGAAGTGGTTTGCATTTGTACACAAATGAAGCCGTGTGTCCTTGGCCCCCCACAGTGACATGTCCGTGTCGGGGAACAGCGATGAACAGTGCCAGCCGTCCTCCTCCATTGAGAGCAGCGGCGGAGAGGAGGAGATGGCGTCTGTCCCCGGGAGCCTCTTCCCCGTGACGCGCTCCTCCGTGCTCGCCCAGCGGCTCCTCCACCTGCGGGCGTGCCGGAGCCACATGTCTCTGGGTAAACGACGCAAGCGCGAGATGATCCCCGTGGAGAAGAAAGACGCCACCTACTGGGATAAGCGCCGCAAGAACAACGAGGCGGCCAAGCGGTCCAGGGAGAAGAGGCGTCTGAACGACCTGATGCTGGAGGACCAGGTGTTGTCCCTGAGCGAGGAGAACGCCCAGCTGAAGGCCCAAGTGTTCACGCTGCAGTATCACATATGCCTGAGTAGAGAAACAGACAAAGCCGCAGCCAAAACTACAACCTCCTCTGCTCACCTGCCATGGTCCCCCAGGCCAGAGCCCCTTCCTAGCCCGAAGCCTATGCTGCAGGCAGGCCTCTGGAGCAGCAGCAGGTGCCAGCCAGCCTCTACCCTGGGAGTGAAGCACCTGGAGGTGCCCATTCCGAGCCACCCTCTGGCATCCAGGATGTCCTCTCTGGCCTCGGTGATGGCCGTCGGCAAGGGGGTTGAGCCACAGAGGTCTGGAATCAGCTTTGTCTCAGGTCAGAACTCTCAGCTCTTCTCCCCTCCTCTCCTCTCCGCTCCTGCTCAACAGGAGGTCTTCTCCGGCATCGACCTGACCAAAGACCAGAGGCCTGAAAGACCCGAGTCATTCCTCCTGGCCCCTGGCCTTTCTTCCTCCTCGGCCGCAAGAAGCTGGCTCGTGCCTGCTTTTAATCCGGCTGCTTTACATAACAATATTCTGATGCCTTGGGGACCTTCTTATGTGACCCAGCCAGCCCTGTATCCAAGCCTGCCACTCTACATGCCCATGGAGTAGGCCGAACACAAGTCTTGGTTTCAACAGGCAGATTTAAGATTACTGACTGAGCTGATAGGTCTAAACTGCAGAGTATGTAAATAGACTGCCTTTGTTTTTCACTACAGGTTATCAAAAACAAAATAGGCTATAAAATTACTTTTACCAAGCTGCCATCTTAGATAATAAGACACATTTTTATTTAAATAAGAAGTCTATTAGAGTGTTATAAACATACTAGTTAGTTGTTAGTTACCTTTAACTAATTCAGTATTACAGCCCTTTGTCCCATAACAATGAATTTATTGCATATTTCAGCACTGCCATTTAAATAATATAATATAGTTATTTAAATTAACAAAAATAAATAAATAAATAAAATAAACTGAAAATAATTAGCTTTAGCGAATTATTATTGTGAAGACCGCATTAGACAGCATGTGTTTTATCCACTCAATGAATTGGAATTATTTTAAATATAGCCTACTGCGGAAAGTTTTTACTGATATCTATAGAAGATCATTTAAGATTTTTGTAATTTTGTAAAACATGTCAAACCCATTAACTACATTGCATGTGATGCAGGGTACGGGATTTTAGGTGTTGTGATTTTGTAAATGTCCTTGTAAATGACAAAAAAGGTCAGAAAATTACATTTCTACACCATTGCCTAAGGAAAACCTGGGCAGCAGTTATGACATGGCAAATATTTGTATGAAGTTACGCCATGAAAAATGCATAACGTTAATATGAATGCTTTATTTCAAATAAAATATACATTTGGCAATTTACATTTTCAAATGTCTTTACTGAAACTATTTAAATGACATCAAATGAATCTTTATTTTACCCTCCCCAATGTGTAACAAATTCGTATGATGGCTGTGCGATGCCATGTAACTATTAGAAAGCAGTTGTAGACTAGATCTCAACCAAATATACTACCGGTACTGTATTGCTGTATGTGGTGGCAGCATATCACAGTTAAGAAAACCAGCAGAATGTAATAAACAGGGAAATTGCAACCTCTGACCAAAATACTATCTTTACTAATATTGGCAGACAGATGTATAATGTTTACTGTTTGTTTGCTATTTCATCACCTATGATTCAGTTACATATTTTGGATGACTTTTTCTATAGGAGCACACATGCAGATAAATTGGTGAACCACAGACACAGAATAACCCATACATCAGGCTACAACAGAGACCCAATATTTTACCTATTGTCTCTCACATATCATATATTTGTAATTTTGACAGGGATCAGTGTGCTATTATATAGTCATTATGATATGATTGTAGAGATAAACATGGGTTTCACGTAGAAGAGAAGAGAAGAGAAGAGAAGAGAAGAGAAGAGAAGAGAAGAGAAGAGAAGAGAAGAGAAGAGAAGAGAAAACAAAACAAAACAAAACAAAACAAAACAAAACAAAACAAAACAAGAGACGGTAGATGGCTACAATGAAACCAAGATATCACAAACCCCATTCTCTCTCTGAATTAAGGTGTCCACACCTAATAACATAATCTAGTACCGTACCATATCAGTATCGTAAATCTATTAATATTGATTTTCATTTGTCATTGTTAGTGTGACACCCCACCCTGATGGTCTTTTGATATGTTAACATAGGGACTGTGCTTTATGTTGAATGTGGATACATGACATGCATGGTGCTAAATTCTGTTAATCTTTTATGGGTGTGTAATATAAAAACATGTCCTGATTTGACCATTTAATCAAAGTGCATATATATATATATCAATAATATATACAGGTATATACAAAATAAAAATAAAAATCTATTCTTGCTGTGTCAAAGATACGTAAGTGTATACTGTAAATTATTCCATAATATAATAAAAATCATTGTAACACCCGTGTTTGGAGTTTAACTTCCTTATAACACTACAAGCACTCATCCCCATAGTGTGAGATGCTATGTAATCTAATTAAGGCTTGACTATTTTCTTCATAGCAAGTAACAAATGTGCAATCTCAACAGACTGTGTGCTTTTTAAAATTATCTAGACTTGTACGTAATGACTGCTAGGTTACTCTGACTTGGATGTTTTACAGTAATTCGCTTAAAATAACCGTAAAACAGGTGAGCAAATACCATGAACACTACAATTACAATTTAACAATACTGTATAACCAATGCATGCAATCTATGAGTATATAATAATTATAACCAATATCAGTTATTTAACATTAGAAATTAGGTTACTTAGAAATTGTGTAAGAAAATGCATACAAAACAGAACTCGCAGCAAGACTATACATGTTGGGAATGATATATAGCCTAGGTGTATATAAGTGTAGCTGAAGTGAAAACAATCAATTAGATTAGTTTCAAATCCACCCAATGTGTCATCTGGTCTGATTGGATGTGGTAACAGGTCCTGAGCGATAGAGTGTTTTGAAAATGTGTGGAAGAAAAATGTGTGTAAGAAAGATGTGAGCTCAGTAAACTTGTGTGAGTATGTTAATGTGTTAGTTTATTTATGTGGGTGTGAGAGGGATGGGCTGACTTACTTTGCTACTAGTCTAAAGTTTGTGGTTTTGAGACCGCTCTCTTCCTTCTTGTGTAGCTTCCCATCAACCGACCACAACTGAAAGAACCTTTAATGAAGGCTGCATTATGGAGAACAAACAGGGTCATGGTATTTTGTAGAAATGTTTTCAACCTAAAGTTTCAAGTTGTACAACAGAATA
This sequence comes from Aphredoderus sayanus, assembly GCA_027564795.1. NCBI lineage: Eukaryota > Metazoa > Chordata > Actinopteri > Percopsiformes > Aphredoderidae > Aphredoderus > Aphredoderus sayanus. The sequence goes on along the minus strand of JAODUG010043233.1, from coordinate 10,627 downwards.
TTGAGCTTGTGACACAAAAAACAATGTTCACAAGGTGAGATGTGCAAATCATGAGCATTGACATAATGCGTGTCATGTGACTGATTGCAGTATGTGACTTTAGTTGAAGATATTTTGCAGTTGCAAAGAAGAGTTGTGTCCAAGGCACAAATTCATTTTGCACAATTATTTTGCATGTCTTGAAGCTGCTTGGTTGATGCTGTTGACTACTGCCAGGTGGAACAAGGGAACTGAGGAAATGTTTGTTGTTGCCTTTTTGATGAGAGTAGGCCTACTGACAGTGAATAAAGATAGGCTATATGTTGGTGAGAAATAAGCACTTGGCAACCCGGTGAGTAGCTGTATAAACTAGGTTAGGTTATCATTTGCAATTTCAATGTCTAAACAGATGCCTGAATGCCACTAAGAGGAGGAATTCAGGCAACAAGATTTTTTCAGGGATATACTGTACATTGACAACGCTTTCCAATTTTGTACAACAAAGATAAACATGGCAACAGACGAGGAGGTATTCAGATGCTTTTCAAACTTCACTACCATTTTGTAGACTATAGGTCGTTTCTAACCTGACACGCAATGATTGTTACATACTGTACACCATATAGTTCTATGCACACAACCATCTGGGGAGCTTACACTTAATATTTTGAGTACATAGTGTGCATAAACAGATAAGTATGCCAAAATGCAGTGCACTTAAAGTACCCACTGGCGTACTAAAAACGGCCAAAAAGTTGAGTGTAGAACGACACCACTTTTTTTAGAAGGGAAGGGGCCACATCCATTTAAGAAAAATTTAAATTGCTTCAGAGGCTATTCTGTGGTTCCCACAGGACCATACAAATGTAAGTTATACACGTCTACATGTGTTTGATTTTTCAGGATTATCTTCAACATTATCGTAGAACTATAGCCGTCCGTATTATTGGATTGATTTAGCAGTCTGTAATGATTTGGTAAAATGTACAAAAATGCTAGGTACTGGTGTTAGCTAGCTACTGAAACAGTGGCACATTTAACATGACATTTGTGGTGTTTGGTCTTTATGCGGTCAGATTTTGCGTTTGACATTTCCTCTAAAACTGCAGTGTGCGATTTGAGTCTAAATTAACGCACTATGCAAGTAATACTTAGTGCGCACAGTGCACTTAATACAAGTGCGTGATTTGCGTGACCAGGACAATGCTGATTGGTCACACATTAGATTTTCCAAGCAGAATTGAAAGGACTGCTTGACTCTCCAGACTGATTCTCGCTGCAGAGTCAAACAAATCAGGATGGCCTTGCAAGGCTAAGTAGTCTCAGCCTCTGCCGTCCATTAGCAGTAAGCAACTCTGTGTTGAATGTCTGACACATATACCACTGTAAGCTCAGCACTTTCCAGATGTGAGGAAGTCTATATTCATTGGCTGTTTTATCATTGTCACTCACAAGTCTGTAGGCCCTATCTTTAATGTTGGTGCAATGCTAAAGCAGTGCTTTATTTACACATTTTAGTTTTTCCATTCATTTTAAGCAGTAACCATAGCCTCCTTATTTCACAGATTTACAAGACCTGCAAACTGCCAGAGTTGTGTCATTAAGTTTCCCATATTCTGCTATAAGTTTAATATACGACTTGGTCATGTAGTTGGTCGTCTTACATGTCAATCATACCTCTCCTGTCATGTAGGTGGGTCTTGAGGCAGTTAGTGTCAAGCTAGCGTTAGCAATATAACCCTGACACATAAGATGCTAGACAAATCAGAATTAGGTTCATAAGCCAGCCAGTAATGATAAAGGGATATGTCAGTTTTGATGGCATTGAAAACTTACACATCTGTGATTGCACCATTAATGTAATGTGCGTATGTCCAGATGTGGTCTTTTCCAGGGACATACCTGTATTTTTCAGTAGGACAATGTAAATATCATTAACTGCATAAGCAGTTGGTGCTAGTGGGGGTGCCTGACTGACCTGAGAATATGTGGTGCAGTTCAGTGGGTGCATCATGAAGCACAAAATATGCCAATGAAGGCCCTACTTGATAAACTTAACTTCAATGGTGTATTCAGTGCCAACACATTTAATAAGTGTAAGTAAAGAAAATATAATTATGTTATACAGTGGTAAACACAACTGTCCCAACTAGGACAGTTTTTGAGTGTTTTGGAGTCATCAGATTTTAACTTAGCATATTCTCACAAAACAATTAAAGTAACAAGGTAAACATCATATAAAGTATTGTATTGCTTTCAATATAGTACAGGGTAAAAGGAATTGACATATCACTTTGTTTTATTATTTGTTATTATTAGTATTTTCCATACTATTTCAGAATTGGGTTATAAATAAATGGACAAACCCATACAGTAGGTGATGTGTTTGAAGCTCGAGCTGTGCTGGCTCCAGCTGATTAGTGATGGGAAAACCAAAACTTCTGACCGAACCGGATCTTTGAATCTCGTTCAGCGTGAAGAACACGTCTTTCTATGAGTCTTTTGGTTCTGGTGGTAAAGCTGGTGTCACATGAGCAAAGAACTGATGATTCAAAGATCATTTGATTCATTTCACTCAGTGTGTCCCTACAATTCAAATTTATTGGAAATGATCTTCAGATTAGTAAAGTTGAGTTAGGGAATTATATGGATCACATTCAGAACAGGGATAGTTATATAACTAAATTAAAGTGTGGATAAGCACATGCAGGAACATGTATTTCTGTCACCAAATTCCTGTGCATTGTATCACTGAACTAACATGTGTATTGTAAACCAACCTAGCAACAACTTCTGCTAAGGCCAATATATCCAGAACCTTAGGTGGTGCTTTATCATGTTGCCAGTAAAGTGTATACCAGGTTTGACCAGGCCATACTGCTGCAAAACCTATTATCTATGTGTCACCCAGTTTTTCAAAACGTGTAAGAAATAGCTTCAAAGTAGTCTTATTCATATCAAAATAATTAATAGTTTTACGCTACTTCAGAATTCTGATCTGGCACCGACAAGTAATTGCCAGTACTTGCAAGTACAGTCCCCTATTTTAGTTTGTAGCTAGATTGAAAATAGGTCTTAACCAAATCCTCAAAGTAGAAATTGGTGTTAGCATACAGACCTGCGTGCTAGACGGATATTGTAAACGCGTTCATTTTGTGAGCATGATGACACATCCTCTATTTTCAGAGATGATAAAACATGACAGAAGGTGTAATGCGTTTAGTGGATAGGCTTGTAATGGAAAGTAGAAGTACTTGCTATGTACTTTTAAAATAAGCTATTCCTTATCTAAAATACTACATAGTATTTTATCTATTGTAATTTGGGTGTCAAGTTCACTCTCCAAAATGTAACATCACTTCATCAAACTACTGTACAACATGTTGTATTTAACACAGGCCTACTGAATAACAAATGCTTACAGCAGCTTAAATGTGAAGGGAAATAAATGTTTCTTTACTATCATAAAAATATTAAGACATTTCACACAATTAAGAACATTTATATATAATTTTAGTGTAAGCACTGCAGTTTGATATTTGTGGTTGCTCAACCTTTAGGTAAACATCGTACAATAAGCATCAATAATCATGTTTACTTCTTACAGCTCTGAAACTCATTTGGACATAAATTAAGGGTTTCCAAATTCCTGCTTTGGTTCCTCTTTAGAGTATGTGACTATATGTATAACTGAGGTGTCGCATATCTTATATTGCAAATGTTTAATGATAGTCAATAATGACCCATGTAATACAAGTTTTTTTATCTGTGATTGCACCATTAATGTAATGTGTGTATGTCCAGATGTGGTCTTTTCCAGGGACATACCTGTATTTTTCAGTAGGACAATGTAAATATCATTAACTGCATAAGCAGTTGGTGCTAGTGGGGGTGCCTGACTGACCTGAGAACATGTGGTGCAGTTCAGTGGGTGCATCATGAAGCACAAAATATGCCAATGAAGGCCCTACTTGATAAACTTAAGTCACATACTCTTTAGAGTATGTGACTATATGTATAACAGGTGTCACATATCTTATATTGCAAATGTTTAATGATAGTCAATAATGACCCATGTAATACAAGTTTTTTTATAAAATAAAAAAAACACTGTGAGCTTTGCAGATGATTGTTGAAAAGAAAAGAAAAGAAAAGGTTAAAATGACACACAAGACCAAATAACACCCATTAATGGTACATGCTTTATAAAGTGTGTGCTTCATTTTATAAAACATACAATACAAAACAGTCTAGAACATTGTTGAAACACAGTGGTTTCCATACATGATGTCAGCAAAAGACAATGAAAAATTACATACATTGGTTAAAATGTTATGTTTTTATGCAAATAAGAAGCAGGACAGAAGTCAAAGTATTCAGTCCATGAGTATTCATAGTCCATAATAATTATATATATTGTGTTTTAATGTGTATATTTGGTTGAATTCACAGAAGTTGAACATAAAGAGTTACATTTTATAAAAGATAATAGGAGGAATAGCATTCTCTATTTGACAGACTTTGAATATGAGTATTTGACATGAATTGGTGCAATTTACTTTAGCTTGCATCAAATACAGGTGGTGCTTTCTGTATTTCGAAATTACATTACAGATACACACTGCTATGGAAAGATATGTAGCAGTAGCAGAAATTAATGGTGTTTTCATCTGTCACCAACAGAGAGCAGTAGAGCCTCATGATCAATACTAATGGCCAGGATAATCAACTATTATCAACATTCATTATTTAAAAACATTAAACCCCCGTATCCTCCCCTCATGATCATCTGCAATTTTGGTTTGCTTTAGTTCCTACACATTTTGTTTGCTGATTGAACAGTCAAATTATATAAATTCAAATAGAGTGGTGTTTTCATGTACTGAATGTTGATGATACATTTAGTGTTTGTGCAGTTTATCAAGGACATCACAAAATTATTTCCTGACCAGGTAACTTACAGCAGTTTTGATACTGAATAATAATCTGATGTATTAGTAATAGCTGTATAGGTATCTACTGTAAATCATACTGTCACATCCTCCTCTCCTCTTAGGCTCCATTTCATTGCCACTTCCAGCATTCAAGGTCTTTGTCCAATCAGTGTTGATATCTCGGGTACACTGGAGTCCTGCTGAAGAATCATTTGACTCCTCCGGCTGGTCCCTCCGCTAGCATCCCACACTGTCCTTAAACCCTAAAATAGAGTGGACTAATGGACTAAAATTGTGAACAAATGGCCTTCATGATTTGCCTGTAGAGCTTAGGGTAAGCAGTAGAGGAGCAGCAAGACAGAGAAAGCTATCATTATACATTGATACCATATGATTTGAACCGAAAACTAACAGCATTGAAGAATAGCATGATGACTCAGGATATACATTATAAAGAAGCACAAATATCTCAATCTAAAGAAATATAAAATGTATACATTTGATGTATTTTGTCTATACAGCAGAAACACTCATTGGGATCAAGGCCACCCAATCATTCAGTTTACAAAGATTTGACATAGTGTTACGTTTTTATTTCTTCCATACATATCTACAGAACAACAGGGCTAGATAGCCCAAAATTAAAGTGTTCATATGCACATGCAGGCGCATGTATTTCTGTCACCGAAGACCTGTGCATTGTATCATTGAACTGCATTTTGTAAACCCAACCCAGAAACAACTTCTACACAGACCGTTGTGTGTAGAATCGTATCATGTGGTGCTTTATCATTTTGGCAGTGTTATTCAGACCCGTTCAGACCCAGTCAAACCAGGTCATGCTGCTGCAAAACCTAGACTCTGTCTCACTGAAACACATACTTTTGGGAAATCCATGTAAAATTACTCCCAGCAGTACTTTGAAACAATGTATCATGAAACAATCAAACAAAGAATATCTATCAAATACAGTACAACTTCATTAGATGGTTTGAAAATAGAGTAGACTTGTGTAGTGGCAGAGGGAGGGGGAGAAAGTTTAGGTCCAACTGCTTTTGCTGCTTAGTTGCATAACAGCTTATTCTGTATTTGAGCAATACTCTATTCTTGAAATTACAATAAACACAACATGAAATAAAACTAAATACAGTAGAAGACCTCCACAGATGGCTTTCTGCACATAGACTGAGTTATAACAAATCCACATCTCAATAAAATATCTTTGAAATACCTCTTGTTTTATGTTTTGGGGAAATTACATGTACATCGTATTGTCCATGCTTTTAAACTGAAGAGGAAGAATGACATCAGATAAAGAACAAGGTATAATCAAATCATTTTCATGTTGAACTTGCGTGCCCCACCCTGCCCACCACTGGCAGCAGGTCCATCTACCTTCCTGAAGGAGTATTCCACAGAGAAGTTGTTCTTGTGTTGTCCTCTCCCTCGACTCCACACAAACAGCAGAATGAAACAAAAGAGGACCACCCCAAGGAACATGATACAACCCATGGCTGTGGAGATGAGGATGGTCTTTAGATCCAGAGTAAACTTTAACAAGACCCTAGTATCATTTAGATTTGTATCATTAAGGTCCCCAGCATAATAGGTGCGGTTGGCCAGGAGGGCTGCATCCAGCGGTAACCCACTAACAGTCAGCGTGGCAAAGTAAGTGTCATTACCACCAGCATTGCTAGCAATGCAGATGTAGGTCCCACTATCTGTGACTTGGGCATATCTGATCTCCAGAGTTCCATCTGGTAATACAGTGAGCCGTCCGATGCTCTTAGTGGTGATGCGGCGTCGTTGTGGTGAGATCCAGAATATGACCGGCATAGGCTCCCCTTCAGCCCGGCAAAGGAAGGACACCACCTGACCTTCGCGCACTGAGATCTGTTGCAGCTTCCTGTTGCGAATCTTGGGCTTCTGGCAGGTAAAGTGGTCAAAGAGTGCAGAGTCAGAGAAGGCGGTCAGGGCGCGGCCCTGCACCTGAATGGGTGTCATGCACACCGGGGATGCTCCATCAAAGTTGAGGGTCTTCCTCCGCTGGAGAATCCACAGCAGACGGCAGTCGCAGGCCAGTGGATTCCCATCTAATCGCAAGGTCTCCAGGCTGTTGACGGACTGGAAGGCCCCCTCCTCCAGGCTAACAAGGCTGTTAGTGGACAGGTTCAGCAGGCGGATTTGCCGGAGACCACCCAAGGCGTACGGCTGCACTGTCGCCAGGTTGGTGTTGACCAGATGGAGCTCCTTCAAACGGACCAGGTCCCGCAGTGCCCAGGACTCCAGGACAGTGATGGGGTTGTAGGACAGGTTGAGGCTAACGAGATGGGACAGGCTGCGTAGGGAAGAGGTGGGCACCGAGGTGATGTTGGTGTGAGTAATGGACAGCCAAGACAAGTTGAGACCTTGAAGACTGTGGGGGGAGATATACTCCAAACAGGGCCAATGATCAATCTCCAGACCCCTCAGACCTCCTAGCTTACGAAAGTTCTGGTCCTCTAAAGATGAGATACTGAGATAGCGAAGCCGCAGAGTCACCAGACTTCGGAGGTAGGACAGAGACTGGCTGGAGATGGAAGTCAGGTTGCACCGCTCGATGGTCAACTCTTTAAGCCCAACTAATCCCAGAAAGGCCTTGTTGGATATATAAACCAGATCATTGTCTCCAACCTGCAGGTTCTTTAGGCTTTTGAGATCCTGGAAAGTAAAGTCCAGGAGAATAACAATCTTATTCCCGCTAAGGTCCAAGGAGGTCAGGTTGGAGAGGCGTGAGAAGGCTCCCATAGGGACCAGCTTCAACTGGTTTCCCCTCAGAGACAGCACACGCAAATTCGGGAGGCTGGAGAAAGCGTTGGGTTCCAGGGCACTGATTGTGTTCTCACTCAGGTCCAGTTCCTCCAGATGTGAATAAGGGAGCAGATCACCGTACTCTACCCAGCGAAGTTTATTCCCACTTAGGTCAAGGACTTTAGTGTCTGTGGGTATTCCCTCTGGTAGGGTTGACATGCGCTTGCCACGACAAGCTACAAACTTAAACTTGGCCATGCACTCACAACGCTGTGGGCAACCCGGACCCTGGGCAGAAGACACCATGATCATAAGCAACAGGAATAGACCTGGTGTGAGCCAGGCCACATCCTGGCCCAGGCAGACCGCCATGGTTCCCCTGTATCTACCGCCTCCTCCTGCTACAGTCTGGGGCTGGATCACTGAGCCAGATGCCTGAAATGATAGAGATAAAGAGACATAAATTAGGAGAAAGTAGTGGATCGAGTGTCTGTGTGTGGGTAGACAGACAAAGAGAGATAGTGTGATGCAAAAATTACAATTACAGATTGTAATTAACCTGGCACAGGAGTCAAATTAAAACTAGACTGCCAAGATAAACCTCAAAGTGCTGAGCCAATGCACTCCCTCTTAGGATTACAATAAAATCTACTGTACTGTACTGCCTAGCAGTCTTAGTTTTCACACACACCCGCTTAACACCCCGCCACTTCGCACACACAGAAAAACGTAAATGAGCAACAGTTCGTGGATTCAATTATATCCCACAACACTTCTGTTAACACATAACCAAACATATACTGTACTGTATTAGCAGGCATGCTTTAACAGCATATTTAATAGCTTAATAAAACAAACAAAGCAATGGACATTTGCACAACAAAATATATTTATGTAAACCACGTTCACAAACCAACCAACTTTCAAAGCGACAGCAGACGTATTGGTCCCAGGCAAGCTCACCCGCGTAGACTGTAGAGACCCAGTCTATCACAATAACGGCATCATCCATGTAAGGCTGTCAGGCATGAAGCGCTGCCGCTAACCAATGTGCCTATAGGTTTCATATGACGCATGCAAAACACCCCATCGCTCCCTCTCTATGGTTTCTTTCCTTGCTCACTTTGTCTTCCTCCATTTTGATGTCACTGGTGTTCATCACAGCTGTAATCCCTTTATGAATTATGGAGTGTGATTGCAAGCACATTAAGGCAACATGTTCCACAACATACTAATTAAATGATGAGACTAACAGGGTAGGAGAATGATTAAAAGGCCATCAGAGCCATTGCTCTCATTACTTCGCACGAGGGAGCCTACAAGATCAATTGCTACAGTTTACTATTACACAACAACCCAACTATAGTACACACACATACGTCACTGGTACTAACATCATACTCCACAACCCACGCTGAACTGCAAACGGTTTCCATCCATCTGTCCAACAAATATTGTTAATAAGAGGCGAAATAGCATATAATAATATAATAAGAAGAATAAACTTTATTTGTATAGCACCTTTCATACACAATGTGCAACTCAATGTGCTTTACAGTTAAAACATTTGAAAAACAAAGGATGAAGGGAACAAATTATATTAAACAAAAATAAATAACATATCCATATTGAGCTCATAGGCTACTGCATGTGCATGCTCGATTCTAGTACGGTAGCATAGTGTGCACATTTTATTTTCTAAGAGAGAAAACTAGCGGGTTGCCTTTGGAGCTATGTTTGAGAAAGTTACAAGAAAATATACAAATATGGCTAGACAGCAACAGGCACACATAAACAAGTACACCACTGTAGAAATGTTGTGAGGCATTTGGAGTGGAGGCCATATCAGATGGTGCTACTGCTGTACGCAACTTAATAATTAAGTTCATGTCTCCCAATTCTACAAAAGCTCTGATTTACATAGCATCCAAACCAGCAAATTAACATTTCCATTCGTCATCCTGCCACTGGATTCATATGGTTTCTAATAATGCAACTACTGTACAAAGGGCTGACTGAGCTGACTGAAGATTAAATATGCCGGCTAATTTTCTTAGTGATTTATCTTACAGTAATAGATTAAAATCTATTCACAAATTTTACTGCATGGAAAATATATGTTAAAATCTGCACTGATTAATGCTATTTTTGTACTATCATTGGTGAATTTCTTAACATAATTACTGTTCAACAAACCATTTACCCCCATTCTGATGCTGTAAATTACGTACATGTATTACTGTTACATTACCATTCAAATTGCTCTGGGAACTAAGTTGTCACAAGTTTTAACTTGAATCATACACCCTGAAGAAGATTGATTTATGGTAATGATTTCAATACTTCAACCATCTGTCCTGGCCTGCTATGCATCTAGCCTCTCTGACCTGTTCATCATTGTGACATATGCCACCCTACAGCCTGCCTCAGAAAAAGACAACTAAAAACATACTGTACCTGCTTGTTCTGGCAAAGATTTATTTGCCATACGGGTTTGGCAGTAACTTCCAAAAGCAGCATTTCAACCGAGAAGCCACATGCTTCATTTCCATGATCCCCACCCCCAACGCCCCTCCTCACACGTAAAAAATGTCTCCAATTTCCCCCTGTCAGTCACATGGTCACTTCTGTGTCCCCATATCTGGTAGCAGTCCTTCCCTAACAAGGCCCCAGGCCCCAGTCGGTCACCAGTGTCACAACACAAACAGCGGGTGGACGGTAGTGTGCAATCAATACAACAACACACAGCAAAGGATTCTGAATGCACAGGGAGCGCGACTAGTTAAGGATATTAACTGTTGAAGAGCCTGTGGCTCACAAATGGTGTATAGATTCAACATTATATATTAATTATTATTAATTATACCTTCTTATACATACTTGCCTATACATACTGTATACAGACTGTATTATATATATATATA
>JAODUG010043222.1:0-16719 GCA_027564795.1 Aphredoderus sayanus | reverse complement strand
CACACACACACGCGCGCACACACACACACACACACACACGCACACACACTTGTCATTCAACAAAGGCTGGCTGCTATCTACCTGTCTACTGTAGTCCACATTAGCACACTATATCATACTGTATTCCAGCCTAAGCTGCTCACCGGGAGTCCAGGTTCCCACTAATTAACCCAACCAGCCGCCTCTATATATCTAAAGTGGATGAGAACAAACCCTCATTTATATTCAGCAGGGGCTCCCTACCATTAACTGTGGCAGGCAGCAGGTAGGCCTATTGTACAGGCCAGCTTTGTTTTCTTAATGGGGCATCATTAAAGAGACATTAATACAAAACAATTATTTGCAGAATGTGGTTTGAACGTGAAAGGGTGGAATTATGTACTGCATTCATTAAGAGCAGTTTAGGCCAGTTGAACCCAGCATTTCTACAGACGTGCTTCAATCATTCCCGGAATTTACACACCCACGCACACAAGCGCACATGAATGCTGGTGCACATGCACTCTGCTGGTGCACGTGCACTCTGCTGGTGCACGTGCACTCTGCTGGCGCACATGCCCTGCGAGTCTGACGTAGTTTCAGGGCCATCGTCATGGTGTTCCTTATGAAGAGGTAGGTCCTGGAACACAGAGTGCTCACACGTGCAAACCTCCCCCCCACACACACACACAAATTCCTTCTTTCTCTCCTAGCATCTATCCTTATTTCCTACTCTCAGCTTTTCTTCGTAAAAGGCCCTCTGAAAACAGTGGGATATTTATATATCTCTCCCACACACACACACACTTACTCTGTAAAGAAGCACTCCCACACACAGGACAGGATTAAAGTATTGGGTATATTTCAGTGCACAGTGGGATCCCTGGACCAATATATTATTATCTAGGCTACTATGGGAAGTGAAGGTTTCATCTATTCACAGACATTCCCTTCCCTCTTCCCCACTCTGTGCTTTGTTATATATCACTGATGCGACTCACTCTAACAAACAATACACTTTTCATCAGAAAACAAAGCTTTCTGCTTTAGCCAGCATTGCTTATAGTTTTCTGAAGCCCGCTGGGAGGTAAACACGCTTCAGATGTTAAATGCATTGATTAAAACAATAAGCAGAATCAATAATTGATGACAGGGAGTTTTTCAGTACTTGAGCATGTTTTGCATCCTATATGCAAAATGAGAATGCATTCAGAGCGTTGTGTGAAGGATGTGAGGCCTTGCGGGATGAGGCACATCAATGCTCCAACAATGGTAGCGCAGCCGTGAGGATCTGCAGACATGAGAAATCTAGGTTGCAACTCTTCAATCGACCAAAATCTGCCGTGCAGAAAACTATATGGTCTTTTGGTGTGTGGCAGGCACACAGCTGGTGCCAAATGTGGGGTGTAATGGGTGGCTGTATTCCAAAAGCAATTCTTTTACAATGACTGGGTGAGTCAGGTGACGATGTTAAAATAAATAACGCACCCGCATATCTTCAGTAAATAAGATACTGTGAATTAGGCTGGATAAAGAAGAGTGTCAGGCTAGCACTCTCACTATCTGAGGTAATCTTGACCCATACTGGAATGTAAAATGGGGCATGAGGTGTTAACCCATGATAAGAGGCTATTTGTTCTCTCCAATGGGGCCCCCTTGTGGATGCATTATAGTTAGAAGCTTCGTGTGAACATGAGTTCAAATAGCAGTTTAGTAAGTATTATTGCACTCTGCTTAATTCATAATTGGTTTGTGCTCTTCTCATTTAGAATATGGAAATACTGTATACCTGACAAATACATAGATATGTCAGTTTGCATACTTTTTTACTAGTGAACGGCTCCTGTTCTAGTCTAATGAAGAACCAGGTTTTACAATCTGTATACACAGCATTTGCGATTCATTCACAAACCTGGCTCACATAATGTATTTTATACTTAACACTTTATGCAACATGAAGGGTGGTGATGATTGCTTTATTTCTAGAAAAATACAGACCATGCCCATATTACACCCCACATGACAAGCATTTATTACGGGCTTGAATAGAAGGTAATCTGCTATTAACTGGTACATCCAGACACATATGCCCTCCCACTACAGATGCTAATTGTAGTGTTTTAGCTGTGATGTAAACTCTGCAAACCATGCACAGTGGAGTGCCTGTTAGCCCTTTCCCTTGCACATAGCTGCAATGTAGAAAAGCAGCCTCTTCAATTACAAATATCTCTGCCCACAACCATCTGTAGCAGCAAGCTGTGTGTCTCTATGGTGTGTGTATTTGTGCGCTTGTCTCCAAGTTTGTGTTTCTGTACAAGCAGAACATGAGGCATCCAAATGCAACAAATTGATGATGCAAAGTGCCACAAACTCTGTCATTTTGGCATGGCAATATCCCCTCGAACTACCCAAACACATCATTGTTCATCCAGAAATAATGACTGCACATTGAACTGACATGGGATAGCTTTAGTCTTCTCTGTTACCTCGCTGCTTGCACTGCCCCAGACATTCCCCAGTTATGCTTTGACATTTGTCAGTGTTCTGTGATTTATTTTGAGCATCAGCTGACATCGTCCAGATTCCCTGGAGGTATTTTGGCAGATAAAATAGGCTGGGCTGCTCATCACCCTTGGATGCATGGAGGCAACCGATCACACAGCTTGCTGACTCACGCAGGGAAGTGTTCTGTGGCCAGTCAGAAACAGCATGGACGATGACAAAGGATTCAATCAGAGCGTCGCCTGATGATCCTCATTCAGCCTGTCACCTCTGATAAAGCACCGATGCTTTCCACAGCTCAATTGTCCTACCGCTGCAGCTTCAAGACTGATAACGCTAAAATAAAGCAAATTGTACTCCCCCCTTTTAATGGCACAATAATTCTCCCATATCTTTTCCACCTTTAATTTACGAGGTTGATCTTCACCCTCCCATCTAGGCAATTAGTCTACCGTTCATCAAAACATTAGCAATAAAAAGAGAACTTAATCAAAACAAATACACCAGCTCTGTTCTCCCTGGGCCAAAGTGGTTCAACGGTCTCATGGGCATCATCCCAAGTGCAATACATACATTCATTATGAATGAATCACTCAACAAAAAAAGCAGGGCATCTTGTAATAAATTACTTGTAATACTCTTAATCTTTGATGAGGCCAATCTGATGAATAGTTAAACAAGAAAACGATGGCACGGCATGAATGGTGCTGACAAAGAGCAGTGAAAAAAAACACATTTTGGAAGACTTTCATGATGTGTTTTTATTAAATGTACTAAAGTAAAAATAAAGGTGCATTGTGTTGTAGCCCCGTGGCTCACAACGGTCGAAACTGTGTCTGGGTGTAGAGGGAAGGGTAGAGAACACTATATGAGCTTATGACATGGTAGGGGTACAGTAGGGTAGAGGGTAGTGCCAGCCACTCGGAACAGTAAGGAAAAGCACTCTTATCAAACCGTAACAACCATTTTGTAATGCTTGTTTCACCCACAAGGGCAATTCCAAACACAAACATAGGAGTGTCACTTCAAGCACACCATCAACACATGGACTGCTTCACATGGATGTGAGCCACGTATGTGCTGGACTTGCACCTCTCCACTAGAGAGAAGCTTAGTACACATTCAACTATGTGTACATCAGTGGGGGCACGCCATAATTCCCCTGGACATATTTTACGTTTATAGAGAAAACTACAGCTGGTGTATGTCGGCTAGCCTATCACTTGGAGCCTCTTCCCTTCCCTGGCAGAGCATGCGATTGGAAGGCACGCAGCTCAGCGATGCCAGTGTTTTCGCACCACGGCAAATATGTGTTCAGCACACAGCAGAACTTTGAAAGGCTTCAAGTTTGGACCTTCTGCGATGTGATGGCAGGCGCCAAGCTCTCCAGTGATTCAACTCTAGGCTGCAGTTAGCAAGCTGACAACTGTTTCCCAGGAGGGGCGTTACATCACTTTACGCTAACAATACAATAATAACAGATAACAAAGATTGACAGACAGTAGATGGTTATCACTAGAGATCAGAATGCTGTGATCAAGATGGAGCCAGACAGGAGCTGTCCTTATATACAGATTCACATGATAACACCACCAGGATTCGCTTCGGGGCGAAGCCACCCACTCACAGCTGTAAGAGCTGCAGATCAGAAATGGTATGGATTTAGGATGGGTATCCGATTGTCACACAAGCTTTCTGTAATTCCGTTTACCCACAACAGCCGACCTTGAGGTTGTGCAAGCATGATGTTCGCACAAGCCTATCACAGTCTCATATTGCCTCGTCAACATAAGAAATTCAAGTTGGGATTTAACATACTGGCTATTGACTGTAACTCTATCAGGCCTGTGTAGGATGAGGTGGCGTAGCCAGAAGATTGATCGGTAGAGTAAGTTAGAAGTCTGCCCTTCCATTGTTTTAATAAATATAGAAGCAATGTGTCTGTGTAAGTGCATAGCAATATATTCTCTTTAAAAATTAAGTGTCTGGAAAGAAATGTGACCAAAGAGCAAAATAAATGCGAAATGTTCTGTTTAAAGAGATGAAACTGAAAATGAAAATGTAAAACAATAACGATTCACAACACATTCAAATGAAGCAGATGCATGCTTAAATGTATAATTATGTAATGGAAATTAAACAAATATTGCTGAAACATTCTGAAAGACGATATGTTATATATACTAGATTTAATAGATATCTAAATTAAATGTGCATACTGGCAGCATTGCTTTATTATTACATGAGATTTCATTTTGAGATTTCAGCTAGTGCATTACACATCAAGCTGAACGCAAGCCGGCAAAGCTGCCCACTGAGAAGCTTGTTTGAGTATGCACACAAGTTATACATTACTGCAGTAACAATAAGACCCCAAGATGTAAGGGGTTTGTATTGCCCCACAACTCAAAACCAGAAGTATGCCGTGCACAATATCTAGCTAAAAACACCTTTGTTACCAGAAGAACAGTTTGATCAGGCTAAAGGTATTGTAAGTCATTTTCGAGAACACATGCTGAATTCCATCTCAATTCAAAAACATCTCTCCTTTCACTGCCACTCCCTCAGAAGCTTTGCAAAACACATTGAGAAGGCCAGGATACTGTTGTTGTGTGTGGCCTGCACCACTTTGTTTATATTCCTATCTACGGAGCCAGGGCTGTTTAGAAGTACCTGATTCATTTTTCAATACACACAGAGAATGCTAAGCTATAGTGGACCGCAAGGAGAAATTTGCAGAATTTTACAAAAAGTGTATTAACTTAAAATCGCTTACTATGCCCTACTGACCTCTGGCGGTTCTACTAACATACCGGTACATATGCTTAACTTTCAGGAACATACTTGTATTTGCAACTTGGAGGGCAAACTAGATGGTCAGGGAAGTGTTTATCTATAATAAAAATCTCCAGCTCCATTTCCATCTTCTACCTTGTGCCCTTCTGGCGGGGAGTGCTCCCAGATTCTGATTGGACAGAGATGGTAAAAGAGATGTATCACAGATCCACCTGGCTGCCGTGGCAACAGACTGGGCTCTGTCATTACATTGTTCACACACTTGCCTTGGTGCCACTATACACCAGTGGCTGTGTGGCACTGGGCTGCCAGGCTGTCATCAGAGCATTCTGCCTGAGAGGAGATTCTGGTGCCAGCTGGGCACAAACATCTGCTTTTATTGTTTGCCAGGGTGTTTGTGTGTTTGAACAGTGACTACACAGTTAATGTGGAGATATGTGATTTTGTGAAGATTTTAAAAATAATACTTAAATTACATTTTGCCTGCAAACACCATGATGTCTTGTGTTTAAAGGGTCACTCCTCAATCAGAACTGAAAGCAGCTAAATGGGATTTGAAACCATCAATAAAACATGTGTTTTGATTTGAAACTCAAGAGAACCCAAATGCCAGTAAATACTATGTTAATTTGCAACAGAATTGGGTGCTAATTTAACCCTCGTAATGTACTCAAAAATCTCATATTTGGCCACATGGCGGCGCATCTGATTGTGTATGATTTATGTGTTTTTCAATTGTCATTGCCGAGTGTATTTATTTCTTTATTAATTATTTCTTTATGTATTCGTGTTGTTTTATGTGCCTTTTAACCTTCCTGTTGTCCTCGGGTTTCAAACTCACACCTTGTTGTGCCAGCACTGCACATCATATGCCTGTGTAAGCTGTAGAATTAGGTTTAGCGCCCTCTATCTGCCACAAAGAGCTAATGATTTGGGTCATTCTGACCCAGAGAACATCACGAGGGTTAAGGATGATTGGTTATTGGTGGCCAAAACACTCGTTCCATTTTTACGCCACAAATGGAAATATCCTGCTCTAAAAAAGGAGAAGAATAGCCATGACAAACAGTTTAATCAGGTCTAAGCGTTGAGAACTTTGTAACAACGTTCCACTGTACAGTCTGAGCAGACGTCTCGCTCAATTCCACGCTTGCCCCCTTCATGAATAAGTCATCCGTCTCCTGCAATTGCCCTTCGGCTTAACGCTCCTTCTGTCACCTCCGCGGCCCCGTAATGCCAGCTGAAGTGTTTATGGGAGATAAGAGGCAGTAAGGGTCGCAGGCCCAATAACTGCTTTTATCGCCCCCCGTTCTCAAGGAAGGACCATTTTACAAGAACTTACTGGACTGAATTCTTAATTAGCAAAGATTGTGGACCCAATAGCAGAGGCCTAATAGTGGGATAAAAATATTCACTGCTATGTTGCTTAAGGACTTCTAGGACATGCATCCTAGAAGCAATATCAGTTAAATCCTGTGTAAAAGTGTTTGCACAGTTTGTTTTATTAAGTGTGAACATGGAGTTTATTTAGACGGGTCCTTTCTTAATTAGTTCAAGCCATTGATTTTTGCGGGTGACTATCTTTATCCAGTAATGTACTCTCATCATGCCTGAGCCACTGATGCCAGCTTATTCCAGTTCTAAATATTCTTTTCTTCCCTCCATGGAAGCAAAAATTGGCTGCATTTTGTCAATAAGAAACTTGATCTCATTGGTTGACATATCAGACAATGTTTAGCACATAAAAAAACCCACAAAGACAGCATTCACTACTCAAATAAAAAGCTGATACATTGAAAGGCCTCCCGTCCCTGAAAAAAACAGAAATTATACTTGCATGTTCCTCTAGACAAAATACATCACCGCAGGCAATATGTGATAATATGTTTCTGATATATGGCAAACTCCAGCTCCATTTTGTTCCTACTTAATGAACTGCCTGCTCTGAGAAATATGAATGGGATATAGCTCAAGTTTTAATTAGCCTAGCAGGCAGAGATGTTTCCCCGGACCAGACCAGATAATGACTAAAATCCTATGTTCCCAGTCGTCTACATAATAACAGCCAGCCAGAGAAAGCGAGAGAGAGAAATATAAAAGACCCAGAAAAAAATTTAATTATTAGTTTTCCCAACGAATAAGAGTGATCTCATTTTTTTTTTGATTGCATAATTTTGAAGCTCCACAATTATCTAAACTCCATAGCAACAATGAAACCATTCCCTTGTATATTTTATTTCCTTGCAGACTGCTCAGCCCTCTAAACATGTTACAACTGTATGTATCATGAACAGAGGCACTTCAGACACTAAACAGGTCTACAGTAGTGCAGTGTCCAAAGACTGCAGCAGCCATTACGTAAATGAGTACATCAGCAATGATAAGATCATAGAGCTCTTCAATACAATGCATGAAGCTAATCAATACAAACGTGAGCCATTAACTGAGCAATCTGATGCAATCCTGCCATCTTCTACCATCAACCTCTGCTGTAAAGCCCCGACTAACTATCTTTCACTTCATTTAGATAGAAGATTGTTTTGGGGCCCGAATGATTTTATCTGTCTCAAGCAGCCACCTCGGCTCTATTGGTATTTAACAAAGATTAGCTCTAAATTGATGATTAACCTTTGTAATCCTGTATGCCCATTGAAAATGGCTTGCTTGTCTACCATGGAAACACAAAGGACGAGCAGCATTATCGTTGAGGGAAAAATCGAGGCTCTAGAAGCAAATGAGGCAGTGTTATCTGCCTGCTGCCCAGCTGGATAATGAAGACGAATCCTCACAGTAGAGAGTCATCGAATAATGAATCCAAACAGACGACCTCTTTGGCACTGTGTATCTTTTAATAAAATGGCCGTACACATTGTAACCCTGACAAGCAATTGCAGCCCTTATCTTGCCAAAGAGCAGAATTCACTTGTGGGAATGTGAGGCTAGCATTGTTTAGATGGTTGTATTAGGGAGTAATCAGACATTAAATGAGTCATTTCTTCATATATAACTCCAACTGGGGAGGCAATGGTTTAATTTGCTGGGCAATGAGTTTCCCCATATGGTGTGTGGTTTGCATTAAATCACAAGGCATTGCAGCAATATCTCTTACTCTAATAAACAGACACACACTACATGTAACTATCAGGCACACAGAACCCTCTAGGCACTGTAGAATACCATTTAAGGTTCCACTCCAGTGACCTCACCAACAATTTGAAAAATGTAAAGTCTTGCAAAACATCACTACTGTGTGATGCAATGTCGAATATAAAGCAGGTTTCAGGCCAATTGAGAGCAACTGGTTTACATTTGGGGTTCAAAAGTTACATGTGTGATAATGACGGTGATGAGGCAACTAAAACAGCCTTTTAGACAATGCTACAATACCTATTGTCGTTATGTATGAGTTCATGCAGTAATGTAATGTAAATAATCATTAAGATTTCATATAAATATTTAATATAAAAGTTGTTCTGACAACAAATGATGTTTGTCAGAAATTAAATAAGTATTACATAAAGTGATTATTATTGTGCACTACAAAATATAATGCTTTGCCATAGCTGATGATTTTATTATATTAACTCAAAAATATGTTTAGTACAAATATATGAATGCACACTCATCGTCATTAGTTAAGCCCATTAGACCATCTGTTATTTACAGTTGTTTCATTCACCAACATTTATTGGGAATATTTAATACATAGTTGCCAAGATTACTTAAACTATGCCATCTTGGCAACTTAGCTTTATCAACAGACATATGATCACATTTTAAGCATAAATAACACAAATTAACACTCCTAGTAATTATTGGTTTATGAACTATAAACAGCTTTTGATTACTGTTTTGATTATATGATTAATGGCTAAAGGTTTGTATAAAATGTGTGCATAAACAAATGAATTAAAATATTTTTGGAATGGGACTGAGACAAATGGAGTCTTTAATTAAAATAAGTCTTTAATTAAATGATGCTGAATTGTTGGTAATTAAATCAAATCATGATAGTGCTATCAGTTTCAAAATAGAAAATAAACCCTGATCCCCAGAAAATGATCCTGGACACGTTTGCAGCCACCTTTTCCATTTCACTGTCTCTGTGGACTATTGATATTGAAGATAAGGTCTAGGACACACTTAACTGTCTGCCTCTGGTTATGGGGAAGGAACATCATTCGGCTGGTTGTTTGAGCTGACTCATAGGCAGTACTAGAAGGAACCCTAGGGGAACCCAAGAATGTTTCTAAATACAATAGATATTTAATAGGGCCTGTTTTCCAACCATTAGTGCCTAAGTAAATTAAGAGGGTTTTGGAGCAGAAGTGCAATATTTGCCCAACCACAATAGAGAACACACACATGACAGACGGTTTTACTGGAAGAGGATCCAAGTGCAAGGAGGTTCTGAGACTGAAATACAATCATACGGCTTCACTAAAGGCAGAATCATAATCAAAGCTTAGGCAGGGTTCGGCAACATGGGAAAGTTAAACAGGTAAGGGTAAAACAGAAATTAGTCAACATTCAGAAATTAAGGCAAGCAAACAAGAGTGGTAACAAGAAACATATGCATTGAAACATGAGGTACTATCTAACAACGTAAAAACAGGATCACAGGTTTAAATGTAGGGAAGAACAGGTGAAAACAATATTCAAATCCACTACTCAAAGCAATGAGGGAGAAACAACAGATAATGGAATACAAAGAAAACAATTATTTTGAAAAAAGTAATTAAATAGCTATAGTACAATGACACAATATTTCCAAACATCCTCATACTGTACACAGTGTGGATTTCTGAATTGGAAAATGTATTCTCTAATGGCTGTCCTTTGCCTTTTCCTTTCAAAACTACCATCAATTGCCAAAAGTATTGTTCAGCACCGTGGACAACACCCCAAGGGAATAACTTCTCACTACGCAGTACACAAAATTAGTTCTCATAACAATATCATTCTGAGTTTTGTATCAAGCAAGCTCCTTCTTCGGAGATTAAGGTATGTCAGTATTTGTGTCTCACATCATGTCCGGAATGTTTTACAGTCATATTACTGAACTGTTTCCATGTGATTGACGAGCAGGCAGTTATAATGAGGGCCTAACAACCGCCTTGACTCCTCTCAAAATGTGTAATTAAATTTGCAAATGCACCCTTTAAAGTATGTATTTCCTTATCACCTTATTAAAGGATCCAATTAAATAGTTTACCTCCCTTCATTATCTTAAAATCTTCCATTTTATGACGCGCATTCATGCAAAGCCTCAATTCAGTTAAATGCTTTCATTAAAATAACTACATTTGTGTTTAAGACTCTGAAATGAAATATGCAGAACATATAAAAAGAGATCAATGGAAATTCTCTGTTTCTCATTAATAATCAATTGCGCTTCCATATTCACACAGTGCAAACACCTTGATACATAATAGTGGTGGTGAATCGTATGAACCCAAACCCCATTAATGTGGGAAATACGACTCTGGAAATGATAGGAAAAGAATGTATGAATCAGAATGGCCAATAATGTGCCTGACACAAGCCTACTCATCTGAAGCAGGCCTAGAACAAAGGCAATGAATAGATAAGTTGGAAGTCATCAAGTAGAATGATAAATCTACTTCATAAGGCTTGGCAATGATGGTGGCGTCAGGCTCCCTTGAACCCTTGATGAAAAACTCGCCCCGTGAAATCTGTTGGGTGTACAGTGTCAACGTCTAACCTGTAACCTCCATCACTCGCTCATATCACACACCTTCATTTCAGCATGACAGCAAACCGAGAAGGACGAATCCAGTTGCCTGACAAGCCATTTGAAGGAACTGCTCCTGTGTGGCCCTCAATAGGGCCGATTGGCTACCCTCAAACTCAATGGAAACGCCAAACATAATGACAACACGGTGCCCAGGTGGCCAAATGAAATGACAGCTGCAAGAATGCTTTTACCGCTGGCATCAGCTCCAGACTGAATAGCTTTTAGCATGTAGATCGCAATGGGTTTCCGCGCTGCCGCGCACTGCCGCCTAGTGCATGCTCATGAATTATGGACCTCAGCACAAATATGCAAATCCTGGCATTAGCCTAGTTATGCCCCTGTACTGTAAGTTACAGTGACTTATCTATTATGTATGAGCCCCAGATCGGCGGGAAGAGGCCCTGGCAGTCAGCTTCACGGCCCCTCTCTTAGCTGCTCACTTTCACATCATGAAAGACCGTGAATAGCAGGGGAGGTAGTTCCAAAATGCTAACATTATGTTGCTGCAGATCTCCAAGGACCGGGGAGAATTAGTTTGCTGCTTCCACACTCTGTTGCCGAACTACAGTACTTAGAACAACAGTGGCCTCTGTAGCATTCAAGAGCCCGGGTATAAACATGGAGTTGATGCTAATCCCTGATGCACCCCGACAAGCCTGCGATGTAGATTGTGTCCGATCGGTAACCACTTCACCGTGAGGTGGGGCAGCCATCTTTGCATGCACGTACACACACGCATGCACACACACACGCTCGCACACACACACACACACACACACACACACACACAGGCACACACACACACAGCTCAGCTGCACCACAATGCAGGGTCACTGCCTCAACTTGAGTGACTTGATAAACGCAGGGTTCATCACCATAATCACGGTGCCAGCAAGAGTCAAGTAATGTAAAATGTAAATCATAGACCTTCAGGTCAGCTATATTGTCCCCGGGCCAACAGAACATTGATGTGCAGTCATACGGCTCATTTGCCTCGGTGACGAACAGAACAATCACTGGTGTGGATGAAAGTAAATCAGCAAACATGTGACAGCTGACCAACTTTTATTCAACACCCCTCTCCAACCCACCCCATCTAATATAATGACACCTGCTCCGTGATGCAGTCACCATGGTAACACAGTCGAGTCACACCCTCCCCGTGGTCCATAGAAACCAGCGCTTTTGGCTTTACCCCTTAACAACTGAAGCAGCCAGAATTCCTTCTAACAGGAAAATATTAATTAGCTCAGGAATTAAGGCCTGCAGATTGGATCTGGCACATACTGTAAGACTGCTGAAAATGCGCTTACGCGAGTGCTCCCTCACTTGCTTCCTGGGGGAGAATCCCACCATATCAACTAACACTAACCGCCCCACCACCACCCACCCAAACAGCACAAACAGAAGAAACAGTCTCGCAATAAAAAAAAGCCCCATATCCCTCAACATTTCATCTCTTAATTACAAACAAATCCTCATCAAATATTAATTCCATTCTTTTGTTATTTTTTGTTGTGGCTGATTAGTGAAACTTCTTCCCCTTCATTTCCCTTTCCCATCCATTGTTCAAGTGAAGCCATTTGGGTAAACACTAAACACAACCTAAGGCCAGGAAAAAGTGGTTTCTCTTTCCTTCCATTCTTCCTATCTTCTCCCTATCAAGCTGTCCTCGAGTCACAGTGTAATGTCTGCAGACCCAGTCAGTCGTAAATAAGAGACACCTTGACTCTTCTTTGGGCTTTTAAAAGCTTACCACCTGCCTAGAACATCATCGTCTTTACGAGTAGAATCATAAACAGTTACTGGCAGGCAAAACCCACAAAGCCACCAGCCTCGCACCTTCTAATAAAGAAACCGCTGCTTGCTCGTGGGTGCAGCTCAGGACAGCAAGCACTAACAGCAGCATGCGATTTCGCTACGTGTAACACCTAGCTGGACCCTTGTGTCATAGTGAAACACTGCCATCCTTCATGTTAAACACACAGTAGGAAGCTCTATGCCAAGTTAAAAACCTGCTGAAGTTCTCATTTGGGAAATTACCGTTAATATATTTAATGATTACATGTATCAAATAAAATAAACATTACTTATAAAGAAATAAAGAAATGCATAAATTATGATGATGATGGGGATGTTTATAATTATTATTGCTGATTATTATTACCATGTGTTTATTATTGATGTCTAGCTACAAAATTGTCAAGATAATATTATAGCAGCAGTTGAAATATTCTGGTAACAGCTAATGCCTTGATATGCAAATACAGTTATATTGTTCCAAAGGCAATACACTAGAAAAAAAGAACTTTAATTCTCTCTCTGTTCTTTTTCTACAGGGGCCTTGGGTTGCCACATATTACATCAGTAATAACTGTGAAAAGCAGAGCATAATATTCAAAACACTAATAAATGAAAAACCATTGTTGTATTATGTCTGCTCCATGATAGGCTGTAAAATGCTCACAATCTTTTTTAGAACTTAGCCAGAATAAGAATTTTGCCAGAAACTGATTTTGCACAGCTTGAACAATATTATGCAGCTTGAAGCATACAATATATGGCATATGTTGTACACCCATGCTGAGAATGAATGATTCATTATTTGGGCTATTGTGTGCTTGGTTTGTTGAATGCTTGAATGTAACTTAGTAATTTAAACAGAACAGCAAAAACCCTGTAGGTCTGTTAATCTGGAATCAAGACAGGCTACATTGATGTGTCTTTCTATTATACAGAGGAAGTTAACTTTTTCTGAATTCAGTCTAATCAAAATAATAATAAAATAAATACATATACAGTACAGAATCTTCATTAAGATTCGATAATGTACCCTCATATCTGATAGACATTGTAAGCTATTGTTTTTAAGAGTTTATAAGCTCTGTGCAGTACACTAAAAGCAAATGACATAGCATCCAGCTATTATGTTAGACCAATAAGCTGCAATAGACGTGTTTAGTTTGTAATTAATAAGTAGTAATAGTTCATTAAGACATAAAACATAAATCTTTGTTATGAAAATACGAATGCACCTTTTGGATAGGCCGTTATAATAAAAGAAAAAACAACATAAATGTAGTCACCTCGTACTGGGTCGCTGATGGTGCGGGTCTTTGCTTTGGTCTGGTCTCAGCAGCGGATGATGAACGCAGTTGCGCGCCTCGCCACTCCAGATATCAGCAGCCTCGATCGCTTTCTCCCTCGTTGAGACACACCCGCAACATCAGCCACTCTCATCACTGATTCATTGGTAAGAAGACACTGGGGGAATCGGTGTCCTTACTTATTCAAAGCGATAGGCTCGACTCCATCTCCTCCTGGAGCCACACACAGACTGAGCATGTATCGGAACGCGGACAGATTTGTGCCTGGGAGCCGGGCTGCGTAGCAAACTCCACTGTGTTGGGCGGAGTCCTACAGCTACGTCAGGTGATCAGGTAGGCTACATTAGGGGATGTGAGGACTAAAGCAAGGTGCTCTCCTAAGCAACCGTACCAACCCGGAGAGATGCTAGAATAGAATTTGCATTAACACCACGAATTTGAATTGAATAGAATAAACACTGGTGAAGACTGAATATGTTACATTGGCATTGTTCAAGTGCAACTTAACGTCTACATGCTTCTACTTTCAGGACTTTCGTCAACTGCTACACCCACTGAGGGACCTATTGTATAAGAAAGATACCAGTGTGGCAAATACATTTAACATACTGTATAGCACTATGAGTGCTGTTAGTACATGTGATGGCAAAATGGGCCTGATGCAATCACATTCGTGCATGTTTTTTTGTGGCATAAATAAGGATAATGTAAAGTGTAGTGTACTGTAGATGAGAAGAGATAACTACAAATTCCTCAATGTTCCTCTTTACTGAGCTTGTGTGGATCAAAAACAAGCACTGCATTTTTTTCCTTCCCCACCCACTGCCTTTTGTTTCTTTTTCTTTTTTTGTGGATATCCCAAACATAAATTCTTGATTTTGTATACAAATGAACAGTGGATCAAAAACAAATTCCATGCCCTAACAATATTCAGATCTATAACAACATTAGCACTTTTGTAATTATGATGATAAACTTAACATACAATAATTCCAGACATGATTACCCAACATAAAGATGTTGAAGGTTGCAACCATATTTACTCTATCAATTAACAGCAATAACATATTAGTGACTATTTACCCACAATGCCCGTCCAGCAGGACGTTCGCTACAGTAAGAAGTCAGTTTTACCTCTAGTCCACTGTGTTTGCAAGCCAATCGATAAATGATAGCCCGTCATCACTGATTGCTTTCTCCAGTCCTCAGTCAAACTCCCTTCTACCATTGACATTAGTCATTCATTTGAACACTTTTGGGTTTAAAATATGAAACACCTAGTGAACGTATTTTAGGAAGCAGTGCTAGACCAAGGAGATCAAAAGTAGAGGGAGGGCATTTGCAATCAAATCCTTTGTCCTACGTCTGCATCGACCACCTGCCCATGCTGAGGAGTTCATGGCTTAGCCCTCCACAACCCACATCCACCATTGTATAATACAAATTCTATGATAAACACACTGTGTATAGCACGGCTTTCCACACATTAATGGAAAGTCTAGTGAGTCACTGAAGACTTAAATAGTGTCCCTATTATATAGTCAACTATAGCACAAGGCTGGGAGCAACCACTGTGCAAAGATCTGTGTAACTTTCACAGGAAATAATGTATCAGTGCTTTTTTGAGGCCACCATATAAGAATTTAGCAAGCAAATCAGTGAGAGTTCAACTGCTGTGTGTACAAATGTTTGAGAGCAGTGCTGTTGGATTAGATCCAGTGTACAGTGTGTTAGGAAACAGCTCAATATTAGAGAGAGATGAGTGTTTCTGCTTTAAATTCAACCATGCTTTTTTAATTCATTATTAGGCAAGCTAACTCGTCCATTTGATGTATGTTCATTTAGGTTTGCCTGTTTGTGTTAGTGAGGAGAAGCAATGCTTAAGTATTACATGTCCATGGATCTGTAGTCCTAGTGAATACTAGACCATCCCTCATAAGCTTGGATATATTCTAGCCATACACCTCGAATGAGGGACAAAGAGAGGGCAAGCTGAGGGCGTATCCATATTTCAACAGCAGTGTGCTCTGAGAGAGAGAGACAGAAAGAAAGAGAGATTATATTTGATTACAAGAAATGTATGGTGTTTATGGGGCTGTTTATGGCATGTAGATTTCTCTCAGCTCCTATTGTACAGACAGTGTGTCATTTGTTTCTGAGCACCTTTTTTTCTCAACAGAGCCCTGTCTGAGGACAAGTGTTAGTGAAAATAGCCTTTGAGTGCTGTCGGTACAGGTGATGGCACAATGGGTTTCATGCAAGAACATTTTCCTATTTTTTTCTTAAAGGTACACTCCTCAACTCATAGTCATAGCATAGTATAGTCATAGACCCCACAGAACCCCAAATGTCTGTGTTTTTTTAAAACCAACTGCCCAGACGCAGGGGTTTTGAGTTTCAAATCAAGACATGTTTGTAACATTGAATTACACTCACCTAAAGAATTATTAGGAACACCTGTTCAATTTCTCATTAATGCAATTATCTAATCAACCAATCGCATGGCAGTTGCTTCA
Organism: Aphredoderus sayanus; assembly: GCA_027564795.1. Classification (NCBI taxonomy): domain Eukaryota; kingdom Metazoa; phylum Chordata; class Actinopteri; order Percopsiformes; family Aphredoderidae; genus Aphredoderus; species Aphredoderus sayanus. The sequence goes on along the minus strand of JAODUG010043222.1, from coordinate 61 downwards.
ATGCATTTAGGGGTGTGGTCCTGGTCAAGACAATCTCCTGAACTCCAAACTGAATGTCAGA
>JAODUG010043191.1:0-16725 GCA_027564795.1 Aphredoderus sayanus | reverse complement strand
AAAAATAAACTATATATATATACATATATATATATATATATATATATATATATATAGAAAGAGAAAAATATGAATTAAATTCATTTAAAAAAATGATAACAATACCATTTCTATTATATTCTGTTAGATTTGACCCATCTCCTTAAGACGGAAGTGCCTATCAAACCAGCAGTGTCCAGCGATAACATCATGGGTGTTGAGCCAATCAGACACGAGGAAACCAGACCCGAGGCTTCAAAACGAAGAGACTCTCGTGCGGCCTCTGCCAGCTCATGTTTCCCCAATCCTTGCTTAAATGGAGGCATTTGTGTGGATAGTCAGGGGAAAGCCTCATGCAGGTGTGTGTGTCTTTATACTGTAGAAGTACTTTAGATTTTTGTGAAATGAGTATTCTCGACAAATAACCAATACCATTTAAAAAAATGTATGTAAAAATTCAGTATAGTACTTTGATAATCCTTACTTTTTTAAGGTTACGGGTAAATTAAATCCAAAATGAGTTACTGCAGTTCTGTAGAACTGGGTCCGTTTGAGATACTGTAGTTACAGAGTATATTTAAGATTCCAGTTTCAAAACACAAAACACCAGAGAGTATTTGACTGAAGTCTGATTTTCAAGTATACGGACCTGGGTAGTGTTTGAATGAATAAAACCATGGATACAAGCGGCCAAAATGAGGCTCCTTCAAGGGTGTCTGGGTACTCCCTTAGAGGTAGGGTGAGGAGCTCAGATACTGAGCAAAACCTTGGAGTACTGCCACTGCTCCTCTGTGTTGAAAGGAGCTAGTTGAATATGGAGTCAGTGATTGTAAGTGATTGTATAGTTTTCGGCAGATTCAGCACATATCTCCCCGTGGACCTCTAGCTGTGCATTCTGTGCATCAAGATGAAAATATAATCCAGTGTTCCTACACAGCCCTGGCTCTGTAAATGGGAACACAAACAAAGTAGTGCAGACCGCACCTCACAACTGTATTGGGCATAGCTTTTGAGGGAGCACCCTGTGGTATTGAAGGAAGAGGTGTTTTTGTTTTGATGGAGTTCAAATATTAACAAGCTTTCTCCAGAATGACTGACTCCACCTTAGAGGTGGTTGGGGCATCTAGCTAGAATATGCCATGGGTGTCTCTCTGGGAAGGCATCCAGTCACGTCCTAATGGTAAGAGACCCCGGGGGGTGACCCAGGAGCAGCTGGGGGTTGTATAGCTCCCAGCTGGGCTTCAGGTTTCCTTAGCAAAAAGGGTGGAAGTTTCCCAGGTCTGGGCCACACCTTTGCCTGCTGCAACTGCTGGGTAGCCTAGCTTTATTTGACTATTGCTCTCAGCTCAATGTTTGCTGAGATTATAGCTTGGAAGCCCTGTTCGCTTTAGCTTTTGCACAGCCACCTTGGATGGTGGGCCAATTATCGACCATTGGGAGTGGCTAAATGTGATGACGCTGAAGTCAAGCATGTGTTTCGGTGATAGTGGTGGTAGAGTTAGATGTGATGCAACTGATACAACCAGCTGTAGCAATGCTGATTGGTTAACCATCCTGTTGTCCTCCAGGTCAAACTGACCCAACACACTACCTTTGTGGCAGATAGAAGGGGCCAATTCTAATTCTACAGCTTACACAGACATAGGATGAGCACTGCTGGCATAAGAAGGTGTGTGTTTGAAACCCGAGGACAACAGAAGGGTTAAAAGGCACACAAAAAAACAAATACATAAAGAAAGAAAGAAATGAAGAAATACATACCACTGACACTTAAGAGACACAATCAGACACAATCAGGTGGTGCCATCTGTTAAAACAAGATGCGTTTGAAACCTGAGGACAACAGGATGGTTAAAAGTTTTCCAATAGTTTCAGAATGAACCGCACGTCTACACCCATTAGAATGCAAAGACTGTAAACAATCACCAATGGACCATGGCCAGACCCTATTCAGGAAGTGCATTTTGGGAGTGGTTTCTCCGGGCTATTTACCGTGTGGCTTGCCACTTGAGAAAGACTTATGGAAATATGTTTTGCCTTCTATTCTCTAGGCAAACAAATATGTAAAAGCAAGATGTCCTTCAAGTCTTTACCAGTATAACCATTAACATTTGACCAGAAACTAGGGAAAAACAAGGGTCATTGGGGACTACTACATATTGTAATAACATGTGGTTCTGTTTCTGCTCAGATGTGTTTCAGGCCAGGCTACATATTATGCTGGTGAGAGATGTGAGAAGCACCATATTGACGGAGGCATCTTGGGGGTTTTGGTTGGTGGTGCGGCAGGGACAATGTTGCTGACAGCAGCCATGGTCTTTGTCACCAGGAGATCTCATTGAGACATAATATTGTAAAATGTGCCTACATTCAGTCAGTTAAACTGGAACTTCAAGGGACATTCAACATACATATGTTTGGGGAATGTTAAATGTTTGAAACTGCTCAATTATTTAAATGTCCCCAGATGCCTAAAATGACATTATTCTGGTAAATTTCATACATTCAGAATAAATGTTAAATGTGTCAATGGAAAGTTGTTAACTTCTGTAGCTACCATTTGCAAATTATGGGGTTTTCCACTGTTCAATCCAAGCAAGGACCTTGCGTTTTCATTCACTCAGTTGTTTTATTATCTATATATAATATGTTTAAACCAATGAGTTACAATGAATACACAAAGAAAATATACATTTAAACTATACAGCATCCATTTACACATAACCATTGGCACTTTATTTTTGGAAAGGCATTCCTTAAACACAACAAATTACTAACACACAATGTAGGAATGTGCCAATCACAACCTGTGGCATGTGTACACTCTGTAAGTTGCAGGGGCAGGAAGGCACACCTTTGACACATGCACCAACATTTGAACCCAACCTAGTTTTTAGGGTTAATGCGTCATGGATGTTATGCATTTTGTAATGGTCTTTATAATAAAAATCAACATATAAAGCAAGGTCACAAAATTGTCATTATTAGGAACCTACCCTACATCCCAACAATGTTAAACAATGAAGGTTTTGGAGGGCATTCTAGCACTGCAATTATAGAGCAAGGGTGCAAACCTATAACGCCTCCATGCTTACCACTGTACAGTATACACAATGTATGGCTCTGGTCTATTGTTTCAAAAGGCTCTTTCAACTGCAAATCAAATTTTGCCAAATAAAACAAGTGATTATGCTGTTCTTAGCATTATTATTACTGTAGCATTTCACACACATGCACAAATCCACACTTAAAAGAATACAAACATTTTTTTAAAATATTACATTGCATTAATTACCATAACAACTTAATAATGATTAATGACAACAATAACAAATCAGTTCATAATCTACTAAACAGCTCCAGTGTAACTATAAACATGAACTATAAATTATAATTAATTATCTTCTGTATTCTATACTATCTTCATTTGGGCAAATGTTAGATTGGAATTATTTTAAGAGTATGTTATATATTTATTCTCTTTAATGTCTTGTCTTGTTAAATTATTTAAAAATAATGTATCTATATTTGCATAGCTGAATGTAATGTTGGTTTTGAAACGTATGTGTTTTTATTCCAAATTTAGAGCCAAGACTGAGAGACAGTGAACAAATTCTAGTGAGATGATCCATATATAAATAACTGAAGCTACATCCATTCCAACAATACAATATATTATTATTATTATTATATCTAAAATATAATTTAATCCATAATAATCTACTGTTATCCATAATTGCTGTATTTATGAAACATATCCTAAAATTTGATGAAGCCTGTAGGGACTAACAGTTCTGTCAGATGTCACCAAAAGAACATTTTCACTTTTGGACTAGAGATGTGCAAATAATCCAAGGTATTTTTCATGGGTTATTTTATTTTGTTGTGGTCGTCAATCTTTTCGTGCTATCATTCTGTTTTGATGGCACCTTGAGGGGAGAGATAAAACAACTTAAAATCCACTTAACAAAATTACATTAATTAATATATGACATCAGGTATATATTTACCTTAGCCATTATCAGCTTGAACAATTCCTCTCGAACCTGTTTAAATAAAATAACATTAATAAATGATGTACCTTACTGAATACTATACAGTACATTACATATAAATGTTGACACATTACTGACCTTTTGTTCTGAAAAACATGCTGTTACCAGAATGAAAAAGCCCTAAATTTGAATAAGAATTATATATATTACAATATGTGCTAACTTAGTTATAATACATCATTTCAAAAATACATATTCTCTTGCTTGAACATCATACCTGGAAAGAGTTGAGGATGGTAAATGCGTAGGTTATAATGGTGTTTATGGTTGCCTGTCCCGGTGACTGACTATTCTGGTCACCACTCCTCATCAACATGAAGAAACCGAGAATCCATGTCCCTCCAAAAACTGGCGTGAGGAAGATGATCACTTTCATGACACTTTTAGCTGCGTCCTTGTCAGACTTGCCATCGTCAGGAAGAGAGGTCTTCAGAAGCGTTAGAATGACGACGACCATTGAAAATATGTTTGTCAGAACAATAATTCCCACAGGGAGGAGAAAAGCATACATTGATCCTTTTAGGAGCCCACCATAGACAAGCCAGCAGGTTTCTGGCTTGTAGTAGGGACTGCCAGTGTATTTACAATAGACATAAGTAGTTCCCACTATGATAGCAGGGAAGATATAGCCCACAATGCTGGAAAGGAACATGAAGACCCTCTTCCTTAGTGGGCTGAAGACAAAAATGAGTTGGTGTACGAGCATGACGCTCAGGCATAGCATCCAGTGGAACATGCCTAAGAAAAAGAAATGCTTGAAAATAGTGAACATGAGGCACCAGGGATCACTAGACCCAAAAGATGTGGCCAGGAAGCTGATGTCTGCCAGCAGAAGGCATACAGCGATGTTCACCAAGGACGTGTGGCGGAAGTGTGACAGGTTTGTCTTGACGACAGCAGACCACACCAGAGCCTCAATGGTGAGTAGCACAATCAGGGAGCAGATGGACATGCCTAGACCCACATACGTGATGTAATCCAGTATTGGGTCGGCAACGCTGTTCTTGGACATGAGGACAGAGAATGAGGTCAGGTGGTTACACTCGCAAGTGGTGTGGTTACCAGATCGATTTACCTGGCAACCATCATCCGACCACTGGCTTGTGGTTGTGTTCCAGAAAACACATCGGGCGGTGGAGCCTGACTGTTCCAAGAAGAAGTCCATGCTGATGTTTATGTTAGGGCTGGTGGAGTCATCCACAGTGGCTGATATTATGAGGCTGGTAGCTTGTGAGTTGGGGTAGTTGTTTCTCAATTTAGGTGCAAGGTTTTTCAAGCCCATGGCTTTGATGATTCCAGAGCTCAGGTTCAGATTGACATTGCTGCCAAACACATTGTTGTTACAGACTTCTTTTTGAGGTTGGCAGATTTTTAGGTCTATATTGTTAAAGTTCTCACCAGTGCTGTTAACAACTCTGATATTTTTAACTAGACTCTCCATTGACACAAGATAGTTTGTAGACATTGTTTGCATAACAGAACTGTTGACTGTACCCCAAGAAAGGTTGAGCATGTTGCTTGCTGCCTGAATAAGATTCTGAAACAAACAACAAAAAATATTTTACAGCATTATCTGAAATTAAATAATATAGGATTAAGATCTTTACTATGCATCAAACCAAAGAATACATTTTATTTTAACTTATAATGAAAGTCATAATAATAAGAAGAAGAGGTGAGGTGCTCACAGGAAATACTTTTTCATTCACAGGAATAAGTTGTGTTGCGGTTGCCATGACATTAATGACGTTGATGGAAGCATATATGTCAGCAAAGGGGTCACTAGTGGGCTTAGAATTGTTATTCAACCCAGAGAAGATGTTTTCAGCAACCGACTGAGTAGCCCCAAGTCCCTGCTGAAAATTCTGGAAAAGTGAGACAAAAAATGGTGTCCATACATTTAAAAAAACAGGCAAATGAATAAACATCAAACAAGTTATTGTGTTTTCACTGTGCACCATATCAAAACAGACACAAAGGGATGCATAATAAACAATTAAACAAACAAATAAGATGAACATTAAAATGAAATTATACTATGAAATATATAATATTTTATATTATTACCTTGGTCAGTGTAATGTGTAATTTACTAATGTGTCTTACTCACCTTACTTAACCACATTTTCAAAAACATGAATTGTGCTGCTGCATTTACCTGTGCTGCGTTATAAACCTTCTGTAGCTCTACGTTGACACAATAGGAGATCACACTCTGCCATTGCAAATTAACACATGCCCGTGTTTTATAGCCAACCCTGCCCACTGGACATGTGTTATTAACTATTGTCACTCCATTCGGTGTATTTGGCCAAATTTCATCGTCAATCACATCTTCCAAACAAAATCTGTCACCAGCTGTAAAAAAGAGAGGTCAATCACATTTTAAATCAAAAAGGCCCCCCAAAACAATCTTTATGTAATGATATAAAAAATGAATAGTAAAGAGGCATGGAAGTTTCATAAGGCCTACTACACCCTACTTCCAAATTTCCAAAGACCTACTTCCAAAGTCACTACAAATCAGACAAACAACACAGTAAAAATATGTAAGTAAATTGTTTAATACCATAAAGCACTGGAATAGCCACTGTTGAATTCTTGATTTGATTTTTCATGTTTGTAAAAGCGATTGTGACACTATAATTTACTCTATCTGTTGGCTGCTTAGACGGGCAACTTATCATTACTAAAGCGTTGTATTGGACGAAACCGCTAGAATCTGAAAATGAAAATCACATGTCAGATTACGTTAGCTCGGTTAAAACCCTGTAAGACCCCATGTAGCGCCGGCGCAACATTGCTTTCAGCACTTTTTTATGCTGTATACACAGGTGTGGCTTTATAGCCAGACCTGTATATATACAAACTTGAAAGGCAAATCAATCAAAACCATACGCTATGTAAATGTGGTCTTATTAAGATCTTTTGTAGATCTTCAAAAAAAGCTGTAATGCCGCGGAATTGGGTCTTAAAGGGTTTACACATTTCTGTAAATTTGACAATACCTTGAAACATACGGTATATTAAAAAATTAAAGCCCCTAAGGTAAACGTTCTTGCATTAAATTATGTGCTTCATGTATAATGTTCACAATTCCAAAATGACACTATCAAGGCATTATATATTAGAATCTAAATTAATCTTAGATTCTAGAAGACTTGTATTTCAGCTGCTGTATATAGTATTTGAGAGTTTCAACTACAGCTAGATAAAAAAAAATATTTTTTAAATCAACCACCCAAAACCCATTCTCTCCTCTTCTACTCCCTCCCTCTGGAGCCTGTTGGTCCGCCGTTACAAAGCCCATTGACAAACCTGTTGTAGCTGTGTGCATTCATGTGACTGATATGTAAGTTTTTACGGACCAGAATCTTTAGGTCGCTCTAAGATCCTACCTACAGGACCTTTAACCATACATTTTTATAGTTTAATAAAGGGTTAAAGTTCATACTTGCTGTTGGTGGTGATGTAGATGATAAATTGTTTCCGTTCAGAGTCCATGCAACTTTAAGGTTCTCTGCAACTTTGTCAACAATAGCAGTGACTGTCACTGCAACAGCTGTAACACCCGTTTGTGAGCAGTCGGCAGTGAAGGGGTAAATGCTCATTGTGATAGTGTCAGGCAGCAGAGCCACAAGGAGTGTTGTCTTAGCTGTGTGTCTAATATTTGCGCTTTGAAATCCACACTGAAATGTACCTGAGGGTGACAAGGAGAATCTTTCAGTTGGTAAACCATTGTGCATTTGGCAAACATTGGTCAACCACAGGTTATAGCAGTTTAATTTTGCTATTGGTTGAGAGCATCAGTACGATGTTGCTAGCATGCCAATGTCAACAAGCTTGCTGGGCTCTATCACTAGATTTGTACACATTACCTATATAAGTGCATGCCACACAGAGTAATGAAATGCTATATATATAATGTTTGCAGTACTCACTGGTCTCACATACAACGTGACATTTTCATTCTAATCTAGACAATATTGTCAGAACTTGCCTGCCCAGTTGCCTGTCACTCTACTGAGGGTGACTGTGGTGCAAGACTTTAAGATGTTTGTGGCACAGTTGGTGATCACACTCACGGTGCCATTATTAAGCACGAAGAGCTCGTTCTTCCGGTTAACTTGCCAGGATAAGCTTCCCATTACCTCATCATATGTGCATGTGAGGGAAGGATTGGATTGGTAGCACACTGGAGTCACTGGAGCTTCCATGTAGACCATTCCTGCATGTGGTGTGGGACACAGTGCAGAACAAATATGCATCTTACCTTGTTAGAAACCAATGTTAGAAAGTGCATGTGTCACAGTTGTATGTTGTTACTGTCTTGTATAATTAGAAAAGAACAGCGTCATATACAGTATAATACATACAAACACATACGTTATATACTGTACTGTACGTACATTAAGATGAATATAGATGCACTGTTGGATTCACTAGCTCACCAAGACCAATATTACATTAATTACATAAACAAACATTTTATAATACATTTTATACTACAACTTAAATAAAATGAGAAGACTTTTCTAACTAACCTAGAGTGTCAGCCATAATTGTGGCATTAAGCACAGTCTGTAAGGTATTTAAGATATTTTGAAGCCGTGCAGTCTTAAACTTGACCATGACATCTGTCTGGAAGTCAGCAATTGTAGGTGCCCTTGAACAGACAAGGCAGAGATTTCAAGAGGAATAACAGGTTAATCATATTTATGATGATCTGAACACTATGGATGATGTTAAAAAGACCTTCCTGCATGTGAATGATTGGTTCATTCAATCACTCATACCTCACAGTTATATTTAGGCCTTCATAACCATTCATCTGCATGAACCCGTTTATAACCTGTAACATGAGACATATTCAATGGGTTAATGGGTCAATGGGATAAAATACAATACAATAATATAAATAATACCTTATAATATACATTTCCATGTGTTGTGGCTTACACATGTTTGTCATTGGTGTGAAAGGTTCCATAAACAAGAAAGCTTTTTATTATGTAATGAAAATATTTGGGATAAAATTATGCATCCAGCATACGGTAAAATGGCCTTAACTGTCAAGATACCATATTACAAAACAATTAAATTGAAAAGGAAAGGTGGCTTACCGTGTTTGTCTGGGTACTAGTCCATGTGCCACTGTTTAATGTAATCGAACCATTGATGAGAACTGTATAAATTGTAAATCATAACTGTGACTGTTAATAATGGAAAATATTTTTATAATAATATCTGCTTATAATATTAGCATAATATAATATTAGCATAATAATAATAATAATAATAATAATAATATAATAGCCATACAGTAACATTATTAAATGTGTATCTAATATAATTGCCCCTCTCTTATCTAACATTACATAGTGATTACAAATTGACTAATACATTTAATCTGGACAAGGTCACCACTGCAAAAAATATATGTTCTCAATTAGCCTACTTGGTAAAATAAAGGTGAAATAAAACAAAAAACGCCCCAAATTCAATACCTTCAGCTTTGGGGATACAAAGTGGAATGAAGTAGGACACATTAGCAGTGCAATAAGAATCCCTGCAGCAGTTCCCATAATCACAGATGTCATTAGTCCATGTGTATCCCTGGGCACAGCTGCAGTTTGTGCTGGCTCCCACAAGCATACACTCTACACAGAAGTAACATGACAAGATTAGGTGTGTAACTCATGCTGGTTAAATAGCACTCCTGCTACGGTTAGGGAACACCATTTGATATTGTGGGCATTGTGGTCAAACAAAACCGCAATGCATGTATTAGCTGACAAAAGCAGGCTTCCACAAAATTCTCAGATTGAAGAAGGAATTTGATGAATTTGACTAATTTGATGTCAAAAGCTTAATGTTTACAGGATATGAATTAAAGAGTAATTTACATGGTTCAATGATTGACGTTTTATAAGGAGGGAATCAAGTGTTTTTACTCCATACTGTACCTGCTATTAGGTCAGTCTGTATGATGACCACTTGGTTAGTTCCAGATGTTGTGAAGGTAGCATTAGTCAGCACTGACTGGATACTCTGGGCTGCCAGAGTAACATTGCTTTCTACCATAATCTCAGCAATGTACGTTGCTAAAACAAGACATTCATTTATTTCACAATTGTTTATCCACAAAGAAAGCTGATAAAGTATGTATGTGCCTACTTTCCTGGTAAAATGCTAAATACTTTAATTGTAAATGTTGTTAATTTACATTAACAAGTGACTCACCTCCAAAAACCTGCAGTGAGAAAATATTGATTCATTAGATAGTCAGATAGTATAATAACAAATACATGACTCCTTGGGATTGCAGTAGTTATTCAGAGTTATGATATGGAAATTGTAATATAATATACAGTACATGCATCAATTTAATTCAATCAATAATGGGTATTATTTGGCAAAACACAACAAAATATTGATTTTGTTTTCATGTGTGCCACTCAGAAGGATGCTTTTCATTCTGTTTTACCTGTTGGTAGATGAACACGGCTCCAACCAGGAAAACAATGGCTCTGGTCCACATTATTGGCCTAATTAGAAAAAACTATTGAATTAACGGTGTTAATTAAATTAAGTTAATGCCTCTACCTTCCATAAATACCTTGCCATTAGTTTAAATACAATGTAAATGCACCTGCACTATTTAAACATCATATAAAATATAATGCGAACAGGTTGTAACCATCATGGAGCCAGTGTTCCCTGCCCCTACCTTAACTTTGGCAGAAGTGCTGAGGCTACTGGAGTGAAGAGCCACACTATTGTATTATTTTAGATCCACATTATTGGCCTGGTGAGGAAGAAACCAATTGAATTAACATGTTTTTTTCGTCAATATCTGAAGGCTTATGGACTCAAGCTAGACAACGACAGGGATCATCTTGATGCATTTTTATGTTTTAACCCTCTCGCTGTCCTATCGGTCAAAATGACCCAGTGCACTTGCCAGTAGCAAACACCAACCACAACACAGACATGACATTCCGCAGTTGGCTCCCTCTGCTGGTAGTCTGCTGAAATTCCTTGGGACAGCAGGTGGGTTAAATATATTATCATTTGGAGGCTTTAGCTCATGTGCAATCCTTATGTTTTTGTAGTAGACTGCTTCCTATACAGTTTCTTATGCAATATTGACTTACTGATATATAATGATATTTTGCGGTATTTTCTGCAGTAATGAAAATAGAACCATTCAACACTATCTTTTATGTCACAAAAAGTGAGCCCATATACTGTAGTGACCCAATATTATTATATTATAAATATGATATGACACATTCCTATAGGGGTGAATTGTATCGGTATATCATATACGATATGATATGGCACAGCCCTACTGTATATGCAGTATGTGCTCACTAAAATTACACACACATACACTGTATAGATGCTATTTTAGTATAAAAAATGTTATCATCGTATGCATCACTAGCAGTAATTTTAAATAAATAATTACTGTATTGTAACTGATTCCCATGGCCACTCCAACATATGGAGTGGTCAGTGGATCAGTAGTGTTGGGACCTGTGTCCATCATTATGTAAACTGAGGTCTGACTCACTTGTACAGTATGTATAAAGTATTTACCATCTAACTTTCTAGTAACAATACTCCCACACCTACCACCTACTGTATATAGCTACTGGTGATTTAGAAGAGCCTACACAAATAGAGTAGAACTATGTACACTATGTACACTTTTACTGACAAAACAAAGACACCCTAGAATTAGCCATACAGTAGCAATTGTAAATTAAGTAAAGCAAAGACATGTAGGTTATTGTACATGAGTACATTTATGTAATGAGCTTCAATCATAAAACAATAATGTTTTATCATTATTCTGTAAAGCAATATTAGATTTAGTTTAGCTATTTATAGATTATTATTTATGTTTAAAAGGAAACAGTACATATCAAATCTGCTTTTGTGAACATTCACTTCTGAGAAATTCTCTCAAACCCATTCATTTCAATTACATTCATTGTTCTATTTTTTTATATATATATATATATATATATATATATATATATATATATATATATATATATACACACAAATACACACACATACACAGTATAGATGCTATTTTAGCATACATCTTTTTTATCATCGTATGCATTACATCGGCACATGTATTTAATATGCATTATTATTGATTATAGTGTAACAATATGGCAATTTTCATCACTGTCTTTTGTAAATACACTTCTGTTTTTAAGAAATAATCCTGCCATAAAGACATTTTAAGAAATAATCCTGCCATAAATACATTTTAAGAAATAATCCTGCCATAAAGATATTTTAAGAAATAATCTTGCCATAAAGACATTTTAAGAAATAATCCTGCAATAAAATGCTCTTACCTGGGCTGACGTTATTAACGTTATCAACCTTAGCTGCATGTGATGAGCACAAACCAGTGTTGAAAGTGAGATAGGAAGTGGGTGAATGTGCAAGTTTCCAGTCAACACCGACTTTGTGTTTACTTTTCATTTGCATTAATGGCTTCTCTCAGTATCATCTTCACAGAGCTACGCAGGTAGGAGTGAGCATTTAAACTTTACATGCATATTTGTCTACCAAATAAAGTTTTTGCCTTTTCGTTTGTTGGTTGGTTTAGGTTCGGCCATGGTCTTTTTTGAACTGACAATAAAATGGCACACAAAAGATGTGATTCAATTTGTGTTATTATGCCTATATATAATAACCCAAATATTAACACAATAAACATTTTCTGATGTCTCACATGTCCTATACTGTATTTAGACATAAGAATCGCATGCAAAGATAAGATAATCTGAGTAATTAATAGATTCCATCAGATAACTATTAATTCACTTCACATATAAATATAGTACATGGTTTGAATAAAGCTGTGGCTCAGGTGCCTGGCCACCATAATTCTTGTCAAGCATTTTGCAATGTTGCGTTGTCATGAACAAATCAACAAGGGAATCAATGTGATACACGTTCACTATCCCTCTCTGTAAAGCACTTGGACCGACAATTCTTATATGAACAGTGCTATACAAACAAAATGTATTGTTATATTATTATTATAAAGGTGGTTCTCTGAGAATGCTGACCTTTGTGCATGATTGACCCTTTGCTGTTCACACATGTACAGTAGCTGGAGCTGGATGTTTTGCTGTGTTTACAAAGCAGAGGTACAATACAACAGAGGTACAATACCACATACAACAGCTGTGTGGAGACCGATAATACCCAACACAGGCAGAAGAGGACTGCTATGTTTTTATTTGAACAAAGTTTATTTGTGTGCCATCACAAATGTGAAGGGAAATTCTAATTGGAGTAAATCAATGTAAAAAAAAAGGTTTTTATTTATTTATTAAAATGTCAATTACTTTCATCGTGTTACACAATGCTACAGTTTCTGTTGTTCACACTAAAAATTATCTGTCTCTCTTTGTATAATGTACATCATATTATGCTGGTTGTTGCATAATATGCACCACTGGGACTGCTTACTACCAACTTAAGAGTATACTGTCTATTGACCATAGAAAGTCCAATATTGTTTGGAGCCCAATCATCAAAACCTTGCATTATTTGACACTGTATAATAAATGTACAAGTCACGTGTTTATTAAACCTTGTCTTTACTGAAGGAGTTATACTGTATTTAACTGATGGCTTTGTTTGAGTTAATTTGTCATTGCATGTGAAGAAGGTCGGTCTTGTGTGTGTATTGCAGCCTTGCCCAGTCTAGTGATTTGATTGGCAAAGCAAACCAAAACAAACTGATTTTGCATCTTATTTGTTGACATTGTGTTCTTAGAAAATGATGTGAGGAACACTCAAGATGGCAAAACAAAGGAGAATACACTTGCATTTATTATACAATTCATCATAATTTGAAAATCAATATGCAATATATGTGAAGATCACTCATTGACACAGAGGGATAGGATGAGAAGATAGAAAGGTAGTGTAGTTATTGTCACTGGACATACAATATACGTTAAGTTGTATAATAGCAAGATATGCACTTACAGTAATGTAACACAAACCCACAGTTATATTGTTCTAAATATTGCTGGAGAATAGAGAAAAATCTAAGCAATTGTGTTGTTTTATTTGACTGCAGATGTACACCCATTGCCATTCCACTCAAATGCAATCAACCAATAAGGTCACTAGCAGATGCTTTTAGCCAAAGCAACTGCAACTACAGGACAATTCCAATTATCAAGGAGCAGATAAGGGCTTTGCATATAAGGAGACTGACCTTTTGGCTAAGATGGGAACTCCCTGCACCTTTATAGACCAGTGGCATAACCAGGCAACACCTGCCCCAATGCAGTATGGGTGGGGTCTAGTCTTACATGGGAAGTGTTTATACATTAGTAGGTCCATTAAATTGGTAGGGAGTTGTGACTGACGCATGCCCCAATACGATTGCATTAACAGCATGCCGTGGTTAACCCTGGTGATGTACTCACTTCAGAAAAAAGTGAAACAGTAAAACAATATTTTGATTTACACCACTGCCCCAAGCATGCCCCAAGACCCCCATAGAGGCTTAGATTCCACCCCACCACCAACACCAATAAATCAAACTTCAGTGATGTCCATGAACACAACATAAATACATTGGTCATGTAGTGAACAAATCTCATTATGTTTTTCTATGTTAGTGTAGTTAGATGTCTGAGATCCCAAATCCGAATTAGATGCTGCATCTTAAGTGGCATTGTATCCACCTGAAAATCAAAAACAAGATATCAATCTTTAGTTAAGCAATAACAAATGAAAGTTTTCCATAGCACTAGGTACTTTACAGTATATTGTGTTAGGTAGTAGGACCATCACAGACCCCTATTAATAACCCTCCTGCTGTCCTATGGGTAAAAATGACCCGGTGCACCATTTGTCTTGTACCAGTATAGGGTGCCAGCCACAACATGGACATATGACATTCCGCAGTTGGTTCCCTCTACTGGTAGTGCAGTATAAACCCTAGGTGAGCGGGAGGTTTTTAAAGAAATAGGTCTGCTATATATGAGAGCGCAAATATGTCTGCATACTCACAACATTTTATTACTGGTGTAACTTTATAACTCATGCCCAAACTAAAGCTTTCTTAAAATGTCTCTATCCATTACACAGAACAAGTGCCATTAAGATCGTGGCAGGAATGAATGATATGCACAGCCAAAACAAATTAGTTAAAAGGTGCAAATTAAATATTTTAAATTTGCAAATTATTTAGTAAACATGTGAAAACATGTAAACGATTTATGTCTCATTCACATACTTTAATAAAAAGTGCCCTTGACTTTTTTGGACATTGCAAGGACCACAGAGGGAGGAATCCACCCTTCCAGGATGGTTAGAATGCAAACATTGTTTATATGGCAATAAGAATTAGCAATGATACATTTAATGAAAATTAGCATATTTTGCAGGAAATAAGAACACATTTTGTGATTTAGTAAATTGTAAGTGGTCACCCAAATGTAATATTGAGGATGCGTCTATGTCATGCCATGTCTATTCATGCCCGCTGTTGCTCGTCCATCTCTCGTGCACAAGCAACAGCAGGCACGAGTATAGCACTACAATATGTCTTATGGTTGTTATGTCATCACAAATGGTCATCCAAACTGGCTTTATCATTTGTGATGTCCTCAGGCAGATATAAGGCGCTAAACCTAATTCTTACACACCCATAGGATGTGGACTGCTGACACAACAACGTGTGTGTTTGAAACTGGAGGACAACAGGAGGGTTAAAAGGCACATAAAACAACACAAATACATAAAGAAATAATGTATAAAGAAATAAATACACACAGCAATGACAATAAAAAGAACTATTGACCGGAAAGGTTTTGTTTTTAAATATATTTTACCATGCAAAAATGTGTAATTACCAGTTACGGAAACCATGATGTAAACCTATAGTCATTATTTTATCTACAGTATGTTGTAAGTGTACAGTAAGTGTGAATTGCAGAAGTGGAGGTGTATACCCACTTTCTAAGAACATCTGGGTTTCTCATGAAATATATGTTTAAACAAAGATTGGATTTAAAAACAAATGTACCTCCTGCTCTTCTCCAATTCCGCAACACTTGTAAGCCATATGAGTTTTCTGCTGTGGATTGCTGTCAGAAAAACATTGTTACTGACACGTCACTAGCATTGTTTTCAACATTTAGGATAGTCATTGCTATACATAATTATTGTATAATTATTCTTACCGTTGTATCACTGGTACTTGAAGGAAAATATGTGTCAAGTTCAAAACGGACCTGAAAATGTTGTCAATGATTTCTCAAACTGTAAGTATTCTATGCCATAATTGTCATTATACTATCATAGGGGAATGTTTTGAAATTGTATTATTAAAGCCTATAATGCATTAAAAAGCCAAAGACAGTAAGAAATATTCATACCTTTTCGTCCAATATAGTTCCAAATACCAATATTAAAAAACCCTTTAAAATAAAAGCATTAGACAGCATTAGAAGAGCTAACATTGTGCTAGTAGTTACAGTAATCCTTATATAGTGTCAATAACTATTACAGTAAGTACCTGCAGTGAATTGAAGAAGGCAAATGCGATTTGGATTCCTTTGTCAGATGGATTGACCATAGTTCCTACTCCCAGACCCCAAGTGGTTCCAAAAAGAGGTGTGAG